>REGM01000047.1:1186377-1246660 GCA_004194415.1 Aurelia aurita
GTTCATTTTTCAATCAGTGGAGAATTGCCATTCACTGAGGGAGACATATCACCAAACATGCATTACTTTTTGTGACTTCTCTCTATGGACAAATAAGTTTCCAGTTTAGCAGAAAAGGAGACATAAAATTAAGATTTGTTTTGGGGGTAGATCCAAATTGTCAGTTTTTGTGCTCCTTGACTTGCACAAAAAATGTAATTTGGAAAGACTAATTTTTGGGAAGAAATTTCAAATGATGGATACCTCTGTGGATACCTCTCACAAATGTAGTATGCATAGTCCCTGTTTTTTAAAGGTAGACTTTACACTGAATCATAGTATTCAATTCACGGTCATTGAAACTGTTTGGGTGCCTGCGTTACTTTGCATTGTTTAAATAATCTGTGCCGGAAACTACCCCTTGAATGATACCTCATATTTAGGTTGCGAAAATATTTTTCCAAACTTAAAAAAAATAGTTTTTACACTTAGTGCTGTTTATTGCCTGTAAAAACATTAAAAAGAGGAATACTTTTTTAAATTTGA
The DNA here is from genome assembly GCA_004194415.1 of Aurelia aurita. Lineage (NCBI taxonomy): Eukaryota > Metazoa > Cnidaria > Scyphozoa > Semaeostomeae > Ulmaridae > Aurelia > Aurelia aurita. The sequence goes on from REGM01000047.1 coordinate 1,186,903, forward strand.
CTGATTCCTTGTCTGGAAAAGTATGCAGTTTTGCTCAAAGGATGGAAAGAAGTTTTTACTCACAGATATGTATGTAATTCGAAGTAAAACAATATTTTGAAAGAAGCCTATTATAGCACTGTGGTACATAAGCGTACGAGGTGGGGGGGCTGGGGGGGGGCGGCAGCCCCCCCATCGTTGGAAAAAGTTACAAAAATCAGCCTTTCTCGGGCAAAAATCCGACGTAAGTCGGGCAAAAATTTTCGTAAACAATAGACTTTGTGTTGGGCCGCCCCCCCAAATTTTTTCGTCCCGTACGCTTATGCTGTGGTATTCCTGTCAACCTTCACCTATGTATGGCGCAATTTCTGTTGCTCTTGAGTCTCACATTAGTCAGACGAGGCAGAAAATCCTGTTGGCAGTGAGTAGAATGCATGGGGGGAAGGGGGGTTCTTCTCTGCCAAATTTGGGGTAAGAGTTTGCCGTCAATTCACTATTTGACTCAGAAGCGCCAGCTGTACAGCGATCAAGAACATGAGCCTAATCATAACGAATTTCAGAAAGGCTTAGTTTACATAAGACTTCATTCAGAGAAAATATTCTTTATATATAAAAAAAACGGCTGGAGCTTATCCTTGCCTTGACTTTCAACTTTCTGCGTAAATACAAAATATGCACTCGATCCTAAGCCACTTGCAAGGTTGCCCTCGGGCATCCCCAAAGATATTTGTTGAGTCCTTGATGTATGCAAATTCTAAAGTCCCGAAACATGTAGCTTCGCGCATGCTCTGACAAATGTCGCCTTTCTTCGCCGAAGCACTGCTTGTCTGGCAAGTTTATGGCATTAATTTCGGGTAAGAAGAAGAGAGTCGATGGGTAGGATGTTTATTTTTGTAAGGAATAGAAACACTGAGATATGTGATTACAAAACTGGACAGTTTTTACCACGAGAGGAAAGTTTGCTTTTTTCATTTGCATGTGCGCATGTGCGCAAGTAAAGTTTTAATGATAATGGCCTTACGTAGATTACGTCATCCCTAAACAAGATTACGTCATTTTCTATTGTTTTCAATTGCTGATTTCATAGCAAAACTTAGGCTAAGTTTAAAGTAAAAAATCTTCGCCATGGCATAGCAATTGAAAACAATAGAAAATGGTGCAGTCTTTTTTAGCAGCTACTGTATGTAAGTGCAGCCAAGGTGAACTAACGTTGAAGTTTTTTGCACTGGAATGCGATGCAAGTTTTTGCACGCACAGCAAACTTCCCATTCTGGCTCTGCAGACACGGCGCATCTCTGACATTTGTTTCCAAAAGTTTGAACTTCATTTTTTAGCAACGATGAATGTAATTTTCTCCAATCTTTCCACAGGAATATGCATATAGGTGTGCACATGCTATGAGGTTGNAGGCTAAGTTTAAAGTAAAAAATCTTCGCCAGGGCATAGCAATTGAAAACAATAGAAAATGGTGCAGTCTTTTTTAGCAGCTACTGTATGTAAGTGCAGCCAAGGTGAACTAACGTTGAAGTTTTTTGCACTGGAATGCGATGCAAGTTTTTGCACGCACAGCAAACTTCCCATTCTGGCTCTGCAGACACGGCGCATCTCTGACATTTGTTTCCAAAAGTTTGAACTTCATTTTTTAGCAACGATGAATGTAATTTTCTCCAATCTTTCCACAGGAATATGCATATAGGTGTGCACATGCTATGAGGTTGAGGAGGAAAATTTAGGTGATGCATTACAAAGTCCAAAGGTATTTGGTTGATTGCATATTGTTCTATAATGGCCAACTGGAAACAACTTTGTCTACTTATTGCTCTGGCGTTAGTATGCATGATAATTTATATTAGTAAAAGTGACAAAGCAATTTCTGCTGGCAGAAAATTCGTATTTCTACAAGATGGAAAAGACAAAATTAAATTTAGCTTTTATGTCATTGGATCATTGGATGGGTACAACCAGGCAAGAATGTCCGCAGCTACGGATCCTGAAACAAGAGATTTAATGAAAAAGGATCATAATGGTTTGTTTCATCTTGTGACAACATTTGTCCCATTTGATCACAAGGACGTAAAATCAAATCTTTTGATAAATGATGAAGAACCACCAACAGATGACGAACTAGAAGCAAGAATGGCAGAAGTGACAGAATGTCTCCAGAAAAATCTGAACCACAAATTGATTGCATTTGTCCATGTTTTGGTGTATCTAGAGGAAAGCATTAATCGCTTGAGACAACTTAATTTACAAAATAGCCAAAAATTGATCATTCACAAAGACAGTGAATCTCCTACAATGAAACATGAGATCATGTATTCCACAAAATATCTGAACGGTAAAACTGTCATTGTTAGCCATCAAGACAACTATATCGGAGAAGGTTGGGAAAAAGTGAACCACAAGGTCCTGCAGAAAAGGCAGCTGATGTACGCATTGACAAGGCATCCACCAGCATCAAACTGTGCAGCAACCGCAACAGCAGCTCACTGTGGACAGGATTATCCATATATGGGTAGCCATGATACCTTTGTGTTTTATGTACGTAAAATGTTTCCCAGTCATTTGCTAGCTGAAATTGATGTTACACCAAATATGTCTGGCATTGAAAATATTTTGATATGGATTTTTAAAACCAGGTTTAAATACGATGTGATGAATCCATGTAAAGTTTTAATAGTTTATCATAATCATTGTGTTTCGATCAGGGAAATGGGGAGAGAGAGAATTAATACTGAGGTGAAAGGAGCTCTTGTTTATTTTACAGACCAACTGGAATAGTGGTGAAGTTTTGTATTATATTTAATAGAAACAAGTCTATAAGACTATGATTTAGAATTTTGTACCACGTGAGTCGCAAATGTATCCACCGTTTGAAAATCACATTGCAAGATCGATTCGATGCTAGGGAAGAAAAAGAACATTTGTGTAAAATTTTTATCAGATTAAACACCGCCTTGTTATCTGTTTTTGAGAAATTTGAGGAAAATAATTTTTGGATAAGTAAAGTATGCAGATTTAAGAGAAAAATATTAAAAATTAAGTTGAAGCTCGATTGCGCCGAAGGACTTAAAATTCTATAAATTGGGTGCATAGCTATATTGCAGTTTGATTTTCAAACAGTGGATACAGTTCTTTAACTCACCCTGTAGATTCAGAACTTTTCCTTTCACTGCTTTAACTAACGACATAAAGTTACGTGATGGATATGAAAGTGAAATAGGCTTTTAGTTGGCTACAGAAAAGAAAACCATGTGCTTGTCTCCTTTTCGAAGGTAAGCAATCATCTTCGGTTTCAGAAACTCTAAAAATAGCAGAGGCTTAAACCACTTTTACATCCGTCATGTGAATTAAACTTTTAACCTAAATTAGCTTTTTAGATTGATAAGAAATGATTTTTGATAGCATTAAGACTACAGTAAGAATCTTTATATCTGGGTCTTCCCTTTCTACTTTGACACTAAGGCATTCAGAGACGTAGGAACCGGGAGGGGGCACTGGGGGAACGTGCCCCCTCCAAAGATTTTGCAGTAAACGAAATAGTGCCCTTTTTTGTTCCAGGAAGTGCCCCTTTAGCTCAATGAAAAAAGGGCCCTTGAAGTGTCGTGCCCCTCCAAGTTTAAGATGCTTCCTACGGCCCCGAAGGCATTATGAGTCTTTAGTTCATTGAACTGAATAGAACACAGTGCTTTAATACATACCCCTTTTTGTTGTTGTGCCAGGCAAGTCAAAGCTAGGAAGAAAACTTTCAAGATCCTCTTGCGCAGCTAATCCTATTATATGATCTTCTTCTTCAATTGCCAGATCACGTGACATAGCCGACCAATTTACGCCAACCTTCTCTGTCAAGAGCCATTCTCAGCACTTTCTGTGGAGTTCCTCAATTAATTCAGTAATGTTTTTCAGGATGACGTTTCTCTGTCTGCCCCGATCCCGCATACCTTCGATTTATAAATAATCATTTAATTAGTGGAAATATCGAAATTGCAACTCCATCATGTGCGTCAGAATGTTCACAATCCAGTTTCTTTCTTCGGAGCTTCTTCGAGTTGCAAGGGCTCAGTACGAACGAAGTCAGTACCTCATTCGCTTCCTTCATTCAGCTGGGTAAAATACTTGACGTCACAGAGGTCTGGTACCAAGCGCCCTGGCCGCACTCATTTGCCGCCATAATTTGAAAGAAAATTCGCTTTTCGATGCTCGTTTTCAAAAAAACTACGAGGAATATGAAACTGAAACCAAGAAAAATGAAATCTACGATATCGATTTGTTCGAAATGTACCAAAAAAATGTCGATTCATTTTCACTTTAAGAAGAGCTTTTCGAGTCCATCTTTTCTTATGCAATGACCGATAAATTCCAACTGCTGCTTGCGGATGTTAGAATATGATACAATATGATACTGGGTGTGAATAAAAACCGTTCTTTTTTAAATCCTATACTTTTGGTACACATTCATTGAATTAATAAATGCTACTTTTAACAAAGAACATCTTCAAATATACATAACTGTAACTGTATATGCAAGAGATTACCCATCCCATCTACAATAAATCAGACCGTTCGTTCCGAAATTGCGAGCGATTCTCGGGCTTTTCCGGACACCTGAAGAGGCTGAGAGAGCTTTTATCAAAGTTCATCTGATATTTCAATGTCAATCACAGGTTCTTCAATGTTGTTACCTGAGTACAAGTAAATCTTTTCGTAGTCCAGGAGCGAAACATTTAGAGCGAAGCTCTCTCCATTCATTCTAATGTCTTCATCACATCTCCCCACATTGGCTAATTACAATAGGTAGCTTGGGTCTATTGTTTGGTCCGACTGGAACATTCTAGAAATTTGAGATGAATCATAAAGTTTTAAGCATACAAAAAACTATAGACAAAAGAAAGGTCAAGGAAAAGGAAGGAGGACAACGAAGATTAAGATAATGAGGAGGTGGGGAAGGGGCAGTGTAAAGGTCGAACATCGAACAACTCCCGGGGGGGGGGGTACTTGACTTTCATTAGTAAAGGGATGTGCCCATACAAAATATTTTTTTACTCAGACCAGAATTTTTCTGGCCAAACGATAACCCACTGTAGAATAGATCGGTGGAAAGTATACCCTTAACATAAAAATTATCTAAACCGAGCAACATTGAAATAACAACCCCCTCTAACAAAATACCCCTTCTGACAACAGGCCCTTGCGAAATTGTCTTCTTTCGATACCCGGCGCTAAAAAAGGAGGCAAAGGTGATCCTGAAAACAACACATCCCCGTCGGACAAATATTTTTTCCCCCCGGGGAAAAAATGTGTTTCAATATTATTTCAGTTGAGGTTCAAAAATGGCAAAACAAAGCTAGGGTAGGTGTTTATTGAAAAAAGGAGCGAAGCAAGCACTCTCAGCAAAATATTACAAAATACCACAAGATTGAAAATTTACCTCAATTTTTCGCATAACTAGTAGACCGTCGATTACTTTCCCTGAAAAAATAAATAAGATAAGGTAAAAAATGAGAAATAAATTTTACTTTTAGTACGAAGAACTACATAGAACTACTAACAATGGAAGAGTTATATTTCGAGAAATTCAGATCAGACACAGACATCCCTGAAAAGATATTTCGGTTCTGTATTTTGAGTGCAAATGCAATTTACCCGTGATAAAACAACAAAAGAGTTTTGCTTGCGACGCCATTTCGAGTTATCGCAACCCTGACCTGACATCTAATGTTGGACAGACTCTAGTACAGTATTCATTAGTTTTTTAATCGTTGTAGTATTTAAGTTTAATTGTATGTAGTTCAACGTTTTTCATGTAATGGCCATGGGGTAGTCATATAGTCTTTTGCTCCTCATGGTATCCTATTTGTAGTATTGTAAAGTAGTTTGTAGGTAGTGTAATCAGTAATATATTTTTGTACAATTTTTAATGGAAAAAAAGACAACTTTAAGGGGAAATCAAGAGAATAAACAACGGTTAAACGTACGTAATCTTTAAACTTACCAAATACCACATGTTTCGTATCTAGGAAGTCGCACTTTGCACATGTAATGAAGAACTGATGGAGCAAAAATAAATTTTGATAAAGTTTTGTTCATATACTATCAAGCTTCCAACATTTAAAATATAAAACTGCAATGCACGTGTTCAGGAATCAACTCTATAATAGACAATAACGCTAAAGATGGAAAGCAAAGCATGCTGGTAAAAAGCTCCCTGACGACCACCTAACGACATATAAATTTTGGTATGCCGTTTCGGCTAGCCAGCTGTGGTAAAGTTCGGAACAAGTAATTCATACAGACGACATGTCGCGTGACTTGATCAATTCGCGCTCGAAAACACGACGCCATCTTGTTTTGGGGTGGATCTTCAGAAAATTTCTATAGGAATCTATAGGAAATTTGTAAAAAGTTGCATAAAATTGCTCCTCTATTCTACCTTACGATAGTGAGTAGAAAAAGGATAGGTAGCAATTGTCAGTTAGACCTAAACCTATGAAATAAGCACACGAACATGCTGTTTTTAAAAGCAAAACAAAAATTTAGGCCAAGAAAGCTGTGAGAAACTTGCCTTTGCGTTGATAATTTCGTAGTTACCACCACAAACTCTGTCGGCTGTGAGTTGCTCGTCGCTTCTTTAAAGTCAACCTTCCTTTTAGACATTCGCCTATCTCTCTACTAAAGTTTTTGAATAATTTGAGCAGCTTCCAAGCTTTTTGAATTTATTCATTGCGATAAATAAACGAGACACTCCCCGTTCGACGCTATACTTTGTAATGGCTTCATTAGAGTGTCTCGTTTATTTATCGCAATAAATAAATTCAAAAGACTCGGAAACTGTTCAAATCATTCAAAAACTTTAGCAGAGAGATAGGCGAACGTCGAAAAGGAAGGTTGACTTTAAAGAAGCGACGAGCAACTCACAACTGAGGGAGATTGTGCCGCTGTTTACAATATTATCGTCGCAAAGGCAAGTTTCTCACAGCTTTCTTGGACTAAATTTATAGTTTCCTTTGAAGAATAGCTTATTCGTGCAATTATTTCATTGATTTTGGTCTGACTGACGATTGCTACATATCCTTTCCATATTCACTATCGGAAGGGAAAATATAAGAGCTGTTTTATGCAACTTTTTGCAAATTTCCTATAGAAACCTATTGACAGTTTCTGAAGATTTACCCCAAAACAAGATGGCGTCGTGTTTTTAACGCTGCTGTGACGTCATGCCGTCTGTATGAATTAATATAAACAAATAGGAAATTCTATAATTCAAACTCGAATCTTTAATTAAACTTCAATTCGAATCAAAACTTTACTTTTTCTCCTTTGGAAAGGTTTCCTTTCGAACCATGTTGCATTCGAATTCAAGGTCGATTCGAATTCAAAATTCAAGCTAACTAGTCGAAATGGCATACACAAAATTTTTATCTCGTTAGGTGGTCGTGATGGAACTTTCTACCAGCATGCTTTGCAGAAAAACACAACAGAGTCGTTGGAGCCGCCATCGTAGAACTCGTAAATCATGCTTCATGTTCAAAAATTTGTGTTTGCCATCTGTTAAGAAAAATCTATTCAGATAAACTTATTGAGCGTAAATAAAGTGGATTTCAATGGAAATCAGCGGATTTAATAGAAATTAAGTGGATTTCAAATTTCAATGGCAGAGAATCCCAGAGAATGCGCTGTTCACGAACTCACAAGTAATTTGAATCGGCTCAGGTTTTTGGGAAATATCTCCAGGGGTAATCCAAGATATTATTGGGAGTTTACTTTTGTCAAAAAAAAAATGCATTTCAGTACTTCTCACATCCTGAAATAGGTATCCTATGAAGCGAAACATTCTCGCTCACGGGAAATACTCAAAGGCGACTTGCGTTGCTTCTTTTTTTTCGTAGCTCATAGTTACCTTTGATCAGATCATTTGCATATTTACCTTTTCACCAACGTGGTTCTCAAGGGTATCTGTTGTAAGTCTAAGCTAGCCCTCAACAGATACCCTTGGGACCTTGGGACGTGTTGTCAAAATTTGGCAGATTTTGGCTGGAATAATTACCATGATTTGAACACCACGCATTGTGATATTAAGCCGTTCGAAAGTTCGAACGCTTACGACATAAAGTGTCTTAAATTCTCACCTGACAACCGTTAGTATTTGGGCCACTGTTAGCCTGGAGGAAAATGTAACGATATATTAGTCATAGAATACAACATTCACTATGACAATAATTTGACTAGGTTCAGCTGTATACTTTAGCTTGGATCAAACCTGCTAATTCAAGCAATGCAACGAGCTTTCCAAATCAAAAACTGTTATTTTATATTTCTTTTTAAGATTATATGCCACATCTAAATATTAGTCACACTCTGAAGAAAATACAAACTTGAAAGGCCTACTGTAAGTGTGTTGACTTCGAAGTCATGTTTTTGTCTTCATCTTTATAACAATTGTTCCTTTTCAGGGATGCGTAAAAGCACTTACCATTGATAATAAGCCTGGTGTGTCATGTTTTGCCTTGAAACTTTCATCTCCAAATGTTATTCCAGTTCCTCCGTAAATACTGCACACACCTTTGCCATCTCCCTAAATGAGATTTGACACTTAAACATTGGTTTAAAAATAACAAACACATAAGAGTTAAATTTACAACTGTTGGTGCATGATTATTATCACTTGCTTATCATTTGGCTCACCATAACAAAGTCTTTCAGTATGATGTGATATTGGGCCACTGACAAAGTGTTCCAACTTAGATCTCAACTGCACCATCATCAACAAATTTTAGATAAAAATACAAATCTTTAAAATTTTGCAAAGATTCTTAGAATTATGGTAGCTGTACTTACTTTGACAAAGTCTCCCCCTTGAATCATGAAATCCTTTATCACTCTGCAAAAAAGTAAAATTGACACAACTAAGTATTTTTTCAGTCTGGCATTGAAAATAAATGGAATCAAAGTTTAAACATCAGTTACGTTGTACAAAAATCAGCAAATGTACCAGCAACAGATTGAAGTCAATTTTTTAAAAATTAATATAACTTCTATAAATAGATTTCTTTCTTCTAGTCTTGCTTTCTTTATTATTGCTATATGTATATATTATATATACTATATATACTATATATTATTGCTACTTACCTATGAAATACTGCCCCTTTGTATCCAACAGGTAAACCATCCCTTCTAAAAATAAAAAAAATATTATTCAATGTTTGATGGATTCAATCAGTTCAGTTCAATGTTGGCATAATTCATTATGGCATGCCGTTACTGTCAACTTTAAACATGTGATTTAAAAGCAAGATCTTGCAATGAATCAAGAGGCTGCAATCACATCTTGTTTGGAAGTAAAGCTCGGACAAGGTTCCTTTGATTAATTTTCTTCTAAAATCTACATGTAACAGGTAGGCCGAAAAAATTAACCCCTAACATAAACAATTTCTGACTTTCTGAATGCAAGACTTTAATGAAATTCATATGACACTAAGTACAACATAAAATACGCCTATTGGGTGAAAATCAATTCATTACCAGCTGTAGTTATGAGAAATGAGGTTTTTACATTAGATGGTCACGAAAACACTGTAACAAAAGCACTAATCATCAACAATCACCCTTTTTATCATGGGGTTACTTTTTTGGCCCACCTGTTACTACTATGACGTCACACGCAGTTAGTACTGCACAACGCGTTTTACACTGCTACGCCAGTTTTTCCTATTTTGTGTTAGTTCCAATAATCTATTCAATGTTTTGATTGCTTTGGAGAGATCTAGTCTTATTCCGACAATATTCAGATCTTGCCGCATGGTTTGCATCCAGGTCGTCTTTGGTCATCCCTGTGGCCTTTTCACTTCTCCACCTGTTATACATATATATATGTAGTTAACATAGTTTTATCGGAGAGACATTTCCCACAGTGTAATTGAAAATAAAAACCTCACTCTTACTTGTATTCTCCTGTGCAAAATTGCCTGAAAATGAAGCAGTAAATAGTTTTGAATGTGAAACTTGAAATATCACCATATCAACAGAGTGCAAAATTTTTGCCAAAAACCAAAATTACAAGTGATTCTTCTACAAATAATTGACTTCAAAAGCTGTTTAATATATCTTCATTTTTTCTTTCAATAATGTAGCAAGCTCTAAGACTACCCTCACATTGAGCAAACTCAGACCGGTCTGAGTTTCAGATCGGGGTAGTGTCTGCTAATTTGCCTCCCCCTCACATGAAAATTTTCAAACCGGTTTGAGTTCAGCTCACTTACTCTGCACATGCGCATTTCACAAAATCTTTCCTGAACATAAACAAACATGGCGCCAATTGGTTTGAGAATTCATTTCGCCCCGAAACGAAAACAATTTCTCCTCACATGAAAATTTCAGGTCGACCTGAAAACTCAGACCGACCTGAGAGACCGAAACGAATTTCAGGTCGACCTGAGTTTCATTTTGCCTTCGTCATGTGAGCACTCCAAGGGCTTCGACCGTAGACCGAAACGAATTTCAAACCGATCTGAAACTCAGACCGGTCTGAGTTTGCTCATGTGAGGGTAGTCTAACATAAAAAATGAGCTAATTCAGAGTATCTCTTATTTGTTTGACCATAGTACCTGAAATTTTCTGCTGTTTTTGGAACTGCATCAGCAAATAGCTCCATCTTCATTCTACCAATCTCCTAAAAAACAGAAGACGCATCATTGCAAGAGGCATTTTTAGAGATAAAAAGATCAATAGAGAATCCTTCAAATAAACATATTGTGCTCTTTGCGATTTCGCAAAAGCAAAACACATTTAAAGTACAGTATATCTACAAATCATATAGATTTTGTGCATCTCTGTTTTGCTAGAAGAATGCATGATTTCACTGTCCAAATGTCCTCAAAAAAGTGGGCCTAAATTAGGCCAAACACCAGAAGAAGGTTTGGTCATGATTATCTATTGATAAATACCTGTCCACCAACTGTGACATCAAAGAACACAACAGGATTATTTGGATTATTTGCGTCTGTCGTCATTTTTAGTCAATTTTCTCTTCAAAGTATGAATTTCAAGTCTGCTTGGTTGAACTCTTTTTCATCTCCTGGAAGCTGTGGAGCAGACCTGTTGGATAAGCCTCGAGATCATGTCGAATGATTTGCGCACATGTTTGAGATCTGGGAACTAATGACGATTGTTCTAAAAGGACCGAAAAGGACACGCGACTTTACATTGTTTCCCTTGGGCTTCATATTCAAAATGGCTGGCAGCAAGAAACTCACTCAAGAAGAAGAGATCCTTTTACAGGATTTTAGCCGTAATGTAACAAAGAAATCTCAAGTGTTATTCTACCTGAATGCCTTGATGATTACTATCTTGCCGTTATGTAAGTATTGAATCCATCAGGTTAACCGAAAAGGGTGAAAAATGCATCACATTTTTAGGCCCTTTTTCAAAATATTTTCAACATTTATCATCAAAGAACGGAAGAAGTAACAAACTGTATCCAAGGGTTTGAAGCACTAACTAGCCCTGCAGAACATAAATTTGGGTAAAGTAAACAAAAAAGTCTGTTGATTATGAAAAAACTGAGTTTCACACAAACACAAACAAAAGACACAAAAATCAGTGCAACAAAATATTTCCACTGTCAGTGTTTTCAGCGATATAGTGAATAACGTGAGATGGTGTGGCCTGTGATAAATAGGAAAAAGAAAACCAACACAAGGCATTTTTTACATATTTCCTCCCAAAAATTGGTGCATGCGCAAATTGAAAACAATAGATTGCATCTTCTAGTTCTGCCAAATTTGGCAGAAATGTTTTTAGGTGCGCCAAGAAAATATTTGCTTATTATCTTAGGTGCACATGCCGCAGGTTCTAATGCGCACAACCGAGAATTTGCTAGGATGTCAGTTATGCACAAAGTTTTTTTTTCTGAGAATATTACTGTATTTTGTATTCTTTTGTCATCAAATTTTGATATGCTGCAATCATAGTTTTCTATAGCTGCAATCATAGTTGGATTCAATATCAATTCAAGGTTATTCATAGAACACATCCAAATGCAAAGTTAACAGCAAAAATGCATAATATTCTATAGGACAATTGCCCCCCTCCACCCACTTGAAAACTTTTGAAAACTGGCTTGTTTATCAAGCCAGTAATCCATTGGTATAAACATTTATACAAAATTAAAAAATTTAGCAAACTCTTCACAAATATATACATATACCTCACTTTTTTTTCTAAGTGTACCTTTATTTTGAGTCAGGTATTAGCTCTTGGGATTTGCGAGTGATTATCTTGATTTATTTTGCAGGGCTGTTCTGGAAGATTCATTTGATGGACCCATTAACATACGCTCCCCTCTTTGCTGTTGGAACATTGGTGGCATCTTACTTAGTGTCATTTGCTTACAAGAATACAAAGTTCACAATGAAACACAAGTACGCAAAGCAGAATAATTTACGTTGTAGAATAAAGCATGAGGGTTGACATTATTGCTAGGATGGCTGTGATTGATGAAGTCCATGCGATCAGAGGCGGAAATTATGAGGGTTTGGGATGGGAGGACTTGCCCCCCAATTCTCGCCAAAAAGTTGGAGAAATTACCAAAAACAATTGATATGTTAAAAATGTTAGGCTTGAGTCAGAAGATTTGGCCATGTTCTTTGTGTTTGCCCCCCCCCCCTCCACTCACTTGAAAATTTAATTTCAAGAACTGCTTGGGATTCCTTGCACTATTCCAAGTTGCTGAAAAATAGCAGAAAGAATCACCAAGAAAAATTTACAATTTTAAAAATGGATATATTTATTTGTTGCACCTGGTAGTTTTGATAATAATCGATTTTTGTTATTTTCTTTGTTAGGATTGCTCAAAAGAGAGAGAATGCCATTGCCAAAGAAGTCAACAGTGAACTTGACTCTAAAGCTGAAACCAAGAAATTGTCAAGGAAGGAGAAAGATGACAGGTACAACTTGTTTGTTTATTTTAAAGCTTTAAACTAACTTTCTTTATTTGAGTTTATTTCCTGATTCACCTTGATATGAGCAAGAATATCTTCAGCTTAAATACATGAGCTCACACTTGAAAGAACAAACTGAGACCTTGTTTACACTGTACCGGTGTAGTTTTGATACGTACAAAATTGCTACAGTTCCAAGAGTATTTACACTGCACCAGAACAAACATTTTTCTATAGATAGAAGGAACAAAAGTGTCATGGAATTGCAGGAACAGTGTAAACAGGAGGCTGATCTGTTACNCCCACTTGAAAATTGAATTTCAAGAACTGCTTGGGATTGCTTGCACTATTCCAAGTTGCTGAAAACTAGCAGTAAGAATCACCAAGAAAAATTTACAATTTTAAAAATGGATATATTTATTTGTTGAACCTGGTAGTTTTGATAATAATCGATTTTTGTTATTTTCTTTGTTAGGATTGCTCAAAAGAGAGAGAATGCCATTGCCAAAGAAGTCAACAGTGAACTTGACTCTAAAGCTGAAACCAAGAAATTGTCAAGGAAGGAGAAAGATGACAGGTACAACTTGTTTGTTTATTTTAAAGCTTTAAACTAACTTTCTTTATTTGAGTTATTTCCTGATCCACCTTGATATGAGCAAGAATATCTTCAGCTTAAATGCATGAGCTCACACTTGAAAGAACAAACTGAGACCTTGTTTACACTGTACCGGTGTAGTTTTGATACATACAAAATTGTTACAGTTCCAAGAGTATTTACACTGCACCAGAACAAACATTTTTATATAGATAGAAGGAACAAAAGTGTCATGGATTTGCAGGAACAGTGTAAACAGGAGGCTGATCTGTTACACTTTTGTTACAGATCCAAAGGTATACTGGTACAATGTAAAAAGGGTCTAGTCCAAGGCTAAGGGAAGTATATTACTTTGCTTTTCCATTGTTTAGTTGCTTCTTTGTTGCGATAATGTGTGCTTTGTGTAAGTTAACTATTTTTTATCCTATAGAATTCTTTGGAAGAAGAACACAGTCTCAGATACTGAAGCAACAACTTTCTCCATCTTCTACAACAACATCCTCTATCTTCTTTTGATCATTGTTGCATCATTCTACATCTTGAAGAGCTTCAGACCCACAATGTATCCTTTCAAATATTCATATTTCATTTTGAGGGTTGCCCTTCAGCAGAGCTAGTTTTCAAGGGACCCTCTAACTTAAAAGAATTCATCATCATCATCATCATCATCATCATTAGTAAAATGCACTACCTAATACAGGCATGGCAGCTATATACTAACATAAATTAAACTAAAACAATAACACTTAAACTAAAATACTGAACTAAAAATGAAATGAACTAAAATAAACCAAGTATATTTACAGTAAACTTTTAAATAAAACGACAGAACGAATGTGTTTAGGTGTTTTGGAACATCCAGGCTAGGCCTAGGTCACATTTGGCAGTGAGTCTCTCAGTTTGTTGGCCTCAATAATNTTGCCCTTCAGCAGAGCTAGTTTTCAAGGGACCCTCTAACTTAAAAGAATTCATCATCATCATCATCATCATCATCATTAGTAAAATGCACTACCTAATACAGGCATGGCAGCTATATACTAACATAAATTAAACTAAAACAATAACACTTAAACTAAAATACTGAACTAAAAATGAAATGAACTAAAATAAACCAAGTATATTTACAGTAAACTTTTAAATAAAACGACAGAACGAATGTGTTTAGGTGTTTTGGAACATCCAGGCTAGGCCTAGGTCACATTTGGCAGTGAGTCTCTCAGTTTGTTGGCCTCAATAATAAACTCAATTAGCGGCTAATAACTGCAATGTTTTCGCTACTCATAATCTTGGAAAACTGCTTGTACACTACAATGAATACAATTACAATGAATAGAATTACAATGAATACTTAATACTAAAAAACCATAATTTTAAAACCCTATTTACTGCTACATACGTATTTGCAAGTTTGTAATAAAAAGAAAAAAACAGTACATCTCTAAATAGAGTGTTTAAAACTACTTAGTGATAATGCCTGCTTAGACTCAGCTGAGAGGCTATTCCACAATTTTGCTCCTCTGTGAGAAAAACATTTTTGCCCTTTTGCTGATGTTTATACCGGGTGTTATGCGGCTGTTCCAAAAAACGTGTTCAACTTTTAAATTAAAATAAATCTGGAAATAGTTTATGTACAATATATATATTAACAATGTTTATAGTGTACAGTTCACAACCTATCAAAGAAAGCAGGCATCAATGTGATCTTTTGCGTTTTTTGTTCTTCTTATAGTGCTAACTAGTTTCACCCACTAGGGCATCGTCAGGGCATCCACTAGGGTATTTTTGAAAGCTGAGACATATAGTTTCTGTTGAGTCTAACATAGTTTAAATTTGGCAAATTGTAAAAAACTAGAAGGTCTTTGAGGTTGAGACAAATTTTCAAGAGTTTTTTCACTCTTTACTCCGGTATTCTCTAATTTTTACAGAATTTTTATTGTTGGAAAACCAAACTAACATTTATTTCAGTCGAAATGAAGACTAGTAGTCTGAGAAACTGATTCGCTTAAACTACATGAAATTTAATTTCTGTCACTTATAAGGGGGTCTGTTACCCCCCAGATAATGCAACTGTGGATTACGTTTTAAATGGACCTTGCAATCAATAGAGTTGTAGGAAAGAAATTATTTCCTGGCTTGTTGACAGAAATTATTAACACTTCGTAATTTGATTTCATAATTCCTGGGCATAGCTCTTAAAGGGGCCTTTGCAACCAGCATGCCTTGCAGGTACCATCTCTTTGTTGTCGGCAATTTTCATGGACCACTAAAATGGCCACAACAAAGAGCCCACAAAAGGATGTATTCACAAAGCATGCCGGTTGCATAGGCTCCTTTAATTCGTAACTTTGAAGTAGATGTTTCTTATCAACTTATCATGATAATTCCTTAACCATGATTCAGTAACTTCACAGTTTCCACTGGCGTTGCTGCAGGTTTCGTGGCCCTTTTGTCAACTGGCTCATAAGTTAGAAGACTTATAGCAAAGGAACTTTTGATTTATTATAAATTTTGTAACTGTCCTTATCTTCGGGCGTCATTTTATGAATCCTTTAGTGGAAGTATGTCTTTTTCTTGTGTTAGAGCTAAAGTGAATTTTAGTTGTCGTATTTCGTCGTATCGGTAAAGAACCCCAGACCATTAGAGTATAGATGTCGAATCTTTGCAAAACTTTAAAATTAATCTTGTAAGATGTTATTGCCCTATTCTTTCAAAAGATTTGCTTCAAGGGAACTTTAGGTAATTTGCCATAAAGAGAGAGCATCTTTCATATCGTTATTTTCGGAATTACAAGCCTTTTTTAGATTTCTGCTACTTTTTAAGATGTGACGTCATCAAATTGCTAAATTGTATACCATAAAAGCTACTGACTTTTGCTTGCTACCATCTTGTAGACCTTCAAAAATTGAGTATTTCTTGTATGGATCATATTGATTTTCCTCAATCAGTTTAGAATTTATGGTTCTTTTAATGTTTGTCAAAGCTTTAGATACTTCCTCTAGTACATCCTTTCATAAAACATAAAAGCACTGTAATTCCAAAAAAAATAATGATAATATCACAAATGCTCTCTCTAGGATCATGGCAAATTACCTAAAGTTCCCTTCGAGCAATTCATTTGAAAGAATGGAGCAATAACATTTTACACGATTAATTTTAAAGACTTTTCCAAAGATTCGACGCCTATGTTGGCCATTAGCTTGATAGTTTTTGCTGACCTGTTCAACTTGTTAGCTAAGAACTAAACATAGAGTAAACTTGAATAAAGAGGGTGTTTATTTGAAACACCAGTGAGAGAGGTTGGCCATCACAAAAGATGAAGCAGCGTAGCCTATACCACCAATTTCGAGATTTTTGTGGAAAGCAACTACCCTTATTTTCCTTGTCAGTATAAGAAAGACGACATAGACGTAAAACGTCTCTCTTTTGAAAGTGTCCACCTTTTCAAGTGCTTAATTTACTTTTATTGATAGGTGGAAAGCCTCATATAACTTAATATGATATCTATTCATTAAAAGAACTACAGTTGCTCGTACAAGCCAGCATACTGTATAATATTGAAGCTATAATGGACGATCATCTCTTGGAAGAAATTACTGGAAACACACCGTTCGAAGGTGTTGTGGCGCAACTAATCCTTAAACTTTGCAGCCACAGAACAATCAGGTGGACAGGGTTCGATCTCAGTATGAGCCCCACCACTTGAGCGTCATGACAAGGGGTCGCGGACTCGATTAGGTCTTCTCTACTTCTGTTATCCCAGCGTTTGGCGCTAAAAACCGCAACTTCACTCGACCTTCAGGCATTTCAAACAATTTACGGAAAGTTAGATTATTGAAAATGAAAGGACAAACTGGCATCTAACATCTTTAGCAATTTTTAATCAGTCGAACTTTGGATTTTTGCTACGAAAATTATCAGAGACTTCGTTGAAAATATCCTTTCTAAAAGCCTCCATAAACCCATAAACACCAAAACAATCTTGATCAACCCCCAAGAGCATAGCAAGGCAGACATTTTTAGAAAGAACGCTTTCCACAAAATCGTCTATAATTGTGATATGAAAGGCATACTGTACAGCAAAAGTAAAGTATGAATGGTATAAAATGTTGTCGGCGTAATTTTCGAAAGTAACCAAACTGCTTAATAATTTGCGGGATATCTCTTTTAAAAATGTGCTAGATGTGTTTTAGAACACTCTTTCAAAAGTGTGAGAATTTTCATGTCAGCAGACATACAGTCGAACCAGTTTGTCACAAAATTAACGTTGGTGCTCTTATCTAGAGATTTTTTTGAGAAGCTTATGATGTCAAGCCTTTGGGGTACGCAAAAGTTGTAAAAATTTCAAAATTGAACATTGAGTATGCATAGCCTTTGGAAAGTAACCGAATGGTTGCCATAAATTATCGAAATGCATCAAAATTTAGACACAAGATAAACACGGAGATCGAAGGAAAGACTTATAAAATGATACACTTGATGATTTGACATTTGGAAAAATGAGTTGAAAATCTTACAGCTCCTTCGCAAGAGAGAAGTCCATTGAATGTTCTTTACTTTTGTCTACTTTGTACGTAACTTCGTAGAAACTTTTGCAAAAAATGCCGAAAAATGTTAAAAATTTACGCGTTTTGGCGAAAGATGTCAAAAATTATGATTAGATAGTAAACTGTAAGAAATATCGAATGAATAAGTGAATATAAAGAAATATAACCACCAACCACGTGACAATTGACGTCATCTTTTGTTCTCGATGATCTTCAGGGATGACATTCAAACCAGGAGAATTTAAAAAAGGAATGCACAAAATTTTGCGAAATGTCGATATTTTCAAGAACTCTTGAATTATTTTAGGATGGGATTATACAGTTACCTAAATAGGTTGTCTGAAAGTGTTTTTGAAGAATAAATTCAAAGATTTGATAGTTCTATGAAGTCCGAATTGTTTTATTGTCTAGGATCAAAATGCATTTTCTCCTTTTTTATGAATCAGGGGGTAACCATCTGTCTCACTACTCCCTACTTTCATCGCTATTCCCTTTCGCGTTTTTGGCTGCACCAGGAAGCACTAAGAAGCAGAACTCGCAATAAAACTAAGCATAAACAGACACAAGGAGGCATTTAAACGCGCCTTAAAGGCATTAATGCTATCAATGAACTGCTGACAAGATGCCTGGTGGAAATAAGAAAGAAAAAACGTACAAAGAATATGATTTTAGTGGTGAGTTTCTTTGAGTAGTTGTCTCCCTAGCTGACTGAATGACTTCTGTCCCCATCATGATGATGAGAGATTGCGAACCAGTTTAGAGACCCGAGAAATGGGGTCCAGTTGCTTATAAATCAATGAAAATAATCTTCTAATGTATTTTAAAACTAGGAGATGGTTGCTTATTTATTTATATCGTCGATAAATCCTACTTTCATGGTTTCTAAAAATTTTAATGGCTTCCCTCTGCTAATCCTTCGCCGGAAACTTCATCTCCCTGTCCAAGGCCCTAAAAATAGCCATCGACCACCCTTGTGTAAATCCCAGTTTTGAACGAAGAAATGGAGTATATTATGTTCTAAATTACTTCATCAATGTTCTAGGTAGCCCATCTATCCCTTTGAGTGTATCTTCCTTGAGTTATGCTTAAATCTTATTAATTTTAGCTGCACTTTCCACAGAGTTCGTTCGTGTCCCTGCCACTTTCCCTAAAAATTTGTCCTTCGACCACTCAACTTTAAATTTCATTTATTGCCATCAAACTCGTTATTTAGTCAAACTAGTTACCATCATTCACTTCCATGACGTTTTAGGAATCAAATAGACATCTTTATAATGGAATTTTACCGCTATTTTTTGGTTTTTTGTTGTTTTTCTTGCGATAGGTTTTTCAATTTCGCGCGTAAACGTCAAGGTTCGAATCACGCGTCTTAATTCAAAGTGAACACATGCTCAAAAATTCGATCTCACTACTACCATCAAAGACATTTGGATTGAAGCCATTGAGAGGAAAAGTGTGTATTTGAATGTGTTTAGAATTATCTCTACTTCTTTATAGCAGTTTTACCGCCATGATGAAGGATTTTTTCTCGCCGCCTTTGTTGTCTGCTAAGTCGGTGTGCTTAGGCCGAAATTTCTGCTATCAAAAAGACGGGGGTTTCTGTTGAATGTCGATTGAAAACTGAACAATAGTTTCATTCGCCGGTAGGTAGGCCCATCCGAAGTTAGAAATTCTTCTACTTTTGTGTGGTACGGGAATTTAAAATGGAACAGCATTGCCCATTGGCTAAGGGAACCAGTTGCTAAATAGTTGCTAAATGTTTTCATCTGACACTGGTCACAGCAAATCATTTGATATGATCCAAAGAAACAAGAATAAAACACCCTGCAGTGAGTTGGGATCACAATTATGTTTTGGGATTTAACCCTGTACTGAAAGTCTCTTAAAATTTCTCATATTTGNACAGACCTGTTCTGAAAGTTTTATTTGAAGAAGTCTATATCATGCACCACCAACTGATCATGTGGCATATTTTGTACTTGCGAGATATTCAAATTTCAATCATGTGCTAGTGTTGTATTTACTATAAAAAGAAATGTATTAATTTTTTTTAAGTGTGCTATTTATTTTCGCTATTGAAGCTCGATAGGAATTTGAGGTCAACTTTTTACAACAAGGCCCACTATAAATAAATTTGGTTATATTAGTTAGAATGTTCAAATTACAATAATAAGAATTAGTGTGAGTCACTTTGAGTTAACTCAAAGAGGGATTTAATCTTTTGAATGAATTTTAGTGCAAGTTTGTTACTTTATTTCATACTTTCTAGGTTGAGCATCAAGCATACTGTGAGGCGTGTGATGATGGTGGTGAATTGCTGCTTTGTGACACCTGCACATTGTCATATCATCTTACTTGTCTGGACCCTCCACTTGATGATCCACCTGAGGGAGACTGGAGTTGTCCCAAGTGTGAGGTATCGTAAAACACATTTTTCATATCTTTACCATTTTACAGTAATTCAGCTAGAACTTGTTTTGCTTGCATACTGTTTCAGAAACATTGATAACTAAAACAAATAATTTAGGTATGTCTTCTTAAAAAATCTTTTTGCCACTTGAAATGATGATTGATATCCACAGACCTGTTCTGAAAATGTTATTTGAAGAAGTTTGTATCATGCACCACCAACTGATCATGTGGCTTCAGAAATGTTTAAAATATTTGACTTTTATTCAGTGGGATGAACCTTCTAAATTCGTCAATTTAAATATGATATGTACAGCATGCTTGCATATACCATGGGATCATGGGAACAAAGTTTCCAGGCAGGTTTTCCAGAGCAATATTTTGCAGGCAGTTTTTTTAAATAGTTCTTTATGAAATGTATTTGTAGTAAGCTTCCAAACAAATGTGTGTAAAAACTTACTGTTTGATACTTGCATTCTTACTTGTTCTGGTAATAGGCTTCTCTACCCTAGCTGTACAAAACTGATATGCAGGCAGGTTTTTAGAGAATTTCTACCGCTCCCAGGCAGGGTTGAACATCATGCACGCCTGAATTGTACAGTATTCATATATCTTCCTTTGTGGGTTTCTGATAATTGTTTCTCTTTTGTCCAAAGGAGGATCACCTTGGAGATGAAGAAGAAAGTGATGAGGAACATGGAGAATATTGCAAGGTTTGCAAAGATGGTGGAGAATTACTTTGTTGTGATTATTGCCCTGGAACATATCATATGAAATGTTTGAAACCAGAGCTGATTGGTTTGCCAGAGGGAGAATGGAAGTGCCCACACTGCAAGGTAAATATCTTTTCTTTGCCGTTAGTCCGACATGGGATGAGAATATCCCCATTGTAGATTGTAATTTTAATTCTTCCATCGATGCAAAGCACAAGAATTTTTTCTGAAGTTTCTGACTCATATTATGACAAATTGAATTTTTCCACTACAAATTTTCTACATACAGTTGCAAAATGAATGTTTTTAGAATCTATTTGTCACATGAAATGATGATTGATATCCACAGACCTGTTCTGAAAATGTTATTTGAAGAAGTTTGTATCATGCACCACCAACTGATCATATGACAAAAAGTTATTGCAACACAAATTCACAGCGTGGCTAGAAATGTATGAAGAAAGGATTTATCAGGCCATGTTTAGTTCTATTTGCTAGATCATCTATGAACTTCCAATATTTTAGTTTTTTGATTAGATTTTAAGATGTTTCTGTATTTTTACATTCAGGCTGAGCCACTCCCAGAAAAACTTGAAAGAATTCTGTTTTGGAAATTTGTCATGCATGAACCCACTGGTATGTATGAAATACCTCTTCCTCCACTTTTATGTATGTGACTTCCAACTTATTTTTGTAAAATGATGTATGTTGACTATAACCATAGCAAGGTAAAAGTTAGCATTGTAAAGCTCCAGATCTACAAGAACTTCCAAACGTATGTCTTTACTAGCTCTTTGGAAATGATAACTTAAAGTGTAAATGTGTAAGGGTACAAAACTGCTCAAGTATCATATTCAATTAATATGTTCTTTGATGATTGATATCTTTTAAATCATGATAACTTGCTGCTCAAAAAGGCTAAAATAGCATTTGATTCTGCCACACGAAGTGATGATTGATATCCACAGACCTGTTCTGAAAGTATTACTTGTGGAAGTTTATATCATGCACCACCATCTGATCATGTGGCAGCAACTTGTCTCCAAATGATAAACGTTGCTCCTCTAATGTTCCGAAAGTATTACTTGTGGAAGTTTATATCATCTCAACTCCAGATCACCTTGATCTTTCGTCATCAGTCCTGTTATTTCATGTGGTCTTATATTTTAGGTTGCCTAGCTTATTTATATATTATTAAACTGGGTTCTGTTGAAGTTTATAATTAACAATTAGCTATTCATAAGTTAAAATGGTTTGTACTGAAGTTTGTAATCAACATGTTGGTCTTATGTGATAATTTTTGCCATAGAAACTGAGATCAAAGATGGTGCTAAACCTGGCCCATGTCAGATGCGAAAGTTTCTTGCAAAGTTTCACAATCTTTCTTACTGGAGATGTGAGTGGATTGATGAAGTGCAGGTTAGTTATTTGTAGTTGCATGCAGCAAAAAATTTAGTTTTAGACGGCATTAGTTTTTTATTAGTTATGGTTCAGNAGGTTGCCTAGCTTATTTATATATTATTAAACTGGGTTCTGTTGAAGTTTATAATTAACAATTAGCTATTCATAAGTTAAAATGGTTTGTACTGAAGTTTGTAATCAACATGTTGGTCTTATGTGATAATTTTTGCCATAGAAACTGAGATCAAAGATGGTGCTAAACCTGGCCCATGTCAGATGCGAAAGTTTCTTGCAAAGTTTCACAATCTTTCTTACTGGAGATGTGAGTGGATTGATGAAGTGCAGGTTAGTTATTTGTAGTTGCATGCAGCAAAAAATTTAGTTTTAGACGGCATTAGTTTTTTATTAGTTATGGTTCAGGTAGTGTTAGAAAGCTTAAACTTGGTACTTCAATGGCAATATGTAAGGATAAGAACGGGGCTGGATAGGGAATATGTAGACAAATCCAATTTCAGTGCATCAATATCGGATTGTGTAAATTGAAATTCCTGTGTAATTAGCTACATTCAAGGGAGAGATATTTATCTACAATCGTCGCCAAAACCTCTTGTCACAAACTAAGTTTTTCAGCATTTTTCGACAAAAATCACAGTGCCTACTATTTAAGCTGAAATATTTACTGAACCTCCCTTCCCCCCAAGTCAATGTTGTTTTTCTCGACTCAAGACATTTACTCATGACATTTTCCAAGTTAGAGAAATCATCAACATTGACTTGAGGGGGGAAGGGGCGTTGTTATTCTCTTTGTCTACGTTTTCCTATTTTGTGACAAGGGGTTTGGCAAGGATTGTAGATAAAGGATGATCTTTGGGTGAATGAAAGATCAAGTAAAATACTTGTTGGAAATCCGTTCATGTCTCAGCAATCCCAAAACAGATGTAGATTCTGTTTGCATCAGTACACAGTATGAAGATTAATCTTCAACATGAGACATGCCTTCTGAATATACGCAAAGCAGTTGCAATAAAATAAAGCTAAAAAAACCAGTGAAATCGCAAATTTATCCGTGAATTTCTTATCCAACCCCTTCAAGTTGTACAGACCTTTTAGATAATGCGAGTAGGCATTTGCATACTGGGAATAAAGACGGTTGCAAAATGAATGGTTTTAGAATCTATTTGTCACATGAAATGATGATTGATATCCACAGACCTGTTCCGAAAGAATTACTTGTGGAAGTTTGTATCATGCACCACCAACTGATCATATGACAAAAAGTTATTGCAACACANTCAACATGAGACATGCCTTCTGAATATACGCAAAGCAGTTGCAATAAAATAAAGCTAAAAAAACCAGTGAAATCGCAAATTTATCCGTGAATTTCTTATCCAACCCCTTCAAGTTGTACAGACCTTTTAGATAATGCGAGTAGGCATT
This sequence comes from Aurelia aurita, assembly GCA_004194415.1. Taxonomy (NCBI): domain Eukaryota; kingdom Metazoa; phylum Cnidaria; class Scyphozoa; order Semaeostomeae; family Ulmaridae; genus Aurelia; species Aurelia aurita. The sequence goes on from REGM01000047.1 coordinate 1,210,922, forward strand.
TGCATACTGGGAATAAAGACGGTTGCAAAATGAATGGTTTTAGAATCTATTTGTCACATGAAATGATGATTGATATCCACAGACCTGTTCCGAAAGAATTACTTGTGGAAGTTTGTATCATGCACCACCAACTGATCATATGACAAAAAGTTATTGCAACACAGCTTTACAGCATGGCTAAAAATGTACGAAGAAAGGATTTATCAGGCCATGTTTATTTTTATTTGCTAGTTGAGTGAAAAAATTTTCAGCAAGTATTTCTCTCCATCTCAATTTTTAATTTTCATCCTTTTTAGCTTGAGAAATACCATGCTCCATTGTTTCGAGTCTTCTGCCGACGAAATGACATGAATGACCCTCCAGTGCCAGAAGATGGAGCAGAAGAAAACGAAGCTGAAGAAGAAACAACTGACCCAAAAAATAATTTGGAAGAGAATTTCTACAAATATGGTGTCAAACCAGAATGGCTGCAGATCAATCGAATTTTATGGCACAGGTATATAAAATCATGAAAAATATTCTTGCAAATAGAATTATTTGAAAACAATTTATATTCTTTTAGACTCGTGTTATTTACCCAAACATCTCAATGGCAGTGTGCCTTTGACAGATTTTACAATATGTACTTTATTGATATTGAGTATGACGATTGAACATTATCACTTTTTACAGGGAAAAACGAGGAAGAAGCACTTACTTGGTTCGCTGGAAAGAACTGCCTTACGATCAAAGCACATGGGAGTCACCAGATGAGGAAGCCAACTCGGAAATCAGGTATTTGTATTTTTCCAGCAATTCACTGTAGAGGGGTCATCTCAACAGTTTGAGATAGATGGACTAGCGGAAATCATAGTTTTACACCTAAATAAAGATTCTGCCACACGAAGTGATGATTGATATCCACAGACCTGTTCTGAAAGTATTACTTGTGGAAGTTTATATCATGCACCACCATCTGATCATGTGGCAGCAACTTGTCTCCAAATGATAAACATTGCTCCAAAGATATGCTTCAGTTATACAGTGGCGTACCCTGCACATCCAGGTGTTGTGGCGCAGTGGTGTAATCCTCTGATTTTGCAGCCAGAACAGTCAGGCGGACAGGGTTCGATCCCAGGTAGAGCCCCACCATTTGACCGTCATGACAAGGGGTTGTGGACTCCATTAGGTCTTCTCTACTTCTGCGATCCCAGCACTTGGCGCTAAAAAACGCAACTTCACCTTCACCATCCATTTTCAAGAGATTTGAGATTAAAATCACACAATTCAAAAGCCTAAATAAAGAGAAACTGTTTTATTGGTGATCCCCAAATCCAAATCCTACATTGTCTATTGATGGTTGCTATCGTTTTTGCCTTCACAAATATGTGGATGTAAGCCTTGCATCCAATTGTACTGTTCTTATTTTTTCCAGTGATTTTCAAGAGTATATCAAGAAGTATCAAGACCTGAGGTTTGTTGATTTACAATTCACTAACTAATTTACTAAATTGTGACTTCTCCTTACGTTGCTACAATTTTAGTTTTTCGGAATTAACGATCTATGATGACCCAATTTATCAATCCATCAAGACGGCCCCTAATTTTGTAATTTATTTAGAATTGCAGACTTCTGGAAATAATTCATTGATAGGGACACTTGAATTAGGGACATTGATCAAATAGATTGATTGATTGATTGATTAGTCGTCTATTTGATTAATTGATATCATGCCACATGAAATGATGATTGATATCCACAGACCTGTTCCGAATGTTTTTTACATGTGGAAGTTTATATCATGCACCACCATCTGATCATGTGGCTACTAGTTCGAGGATGGATCGTTTTTTTCATGGTAAATAATGATTTTGAAAGCTTTACACCACTACCCTAGATAGTAGCATAACCAAGAGTTTGTACATTTTATGTGCCCTCAATCTTTACGGAGACTTTCTTTTTTGTGCAGAGAAAGTTATGACCGGAAGTTGAAACAAAAATCTTCAAAGAAGCAGAAAGCTAAAAAACAGAAGCTCACAGGAAACGTAAGTTTGCATAGAAGGAAGTAGTTGTATCTTCCTAAATACAACAGTGAATAAAATAGTTTCATAATACTAATAATAGATTAAACATTATAATAGATTAATTTCATGACATACTACAGGGTGTCCCAAAAAAGTTGTGCCCCATTTGTGCGGCTGCTGTGGAGGAGCTGTAACTTCTATTGTCCCGTTGTTGATATGGTTGCATTGGTTATACTTCAACTTCGAGTTTAAGACCTTGCACTAGCCAATCGGACAAGTGGTTAATGGTTTATGGCGCAAGAAAGTAAAAAAAGTGACAACTTCAAAAACAGCACTTTCTTTGTTCTCCAAAAATGTCAAAATCAAGTAAATATTGCAAGAAAAGGCTGTAGCGTTTTATTTGAAATTTTTATGCATTTTGCAATGGGTTAATGGTGTTGTGTTATCAGTAAACAATACAATTAGCCCATTATCAACTGTAGAAAAAATTCTAATACTGCTCTAGAACCCTTTCTTGCAGTATTTACTTGATTTTGGAATTTTTGGAGAACAAAGAAAGTGCTGTTTTTGGAGTTTTCATTTTTTTGACTTTCTTGCGCCATAAATCATTAACCAATTGTCCGATTGGCTAGTGCAAGGTCTCAAACTCCAAGTTGAAGTATAACCAATGCAACCATGTGAACAACGGGACAATAGAAGTTGCAGCTCCTCCACAGCAGCCGCACAAATAGGGCACAACTTTTTTAGGACACCCTGTACACCAACATGAACCTTTTTACCAAGAAAAAGGACAACGTATTGTGCTGCCATATGAAAAGTAATTTCACTAAATGTTAGAGCATCTTGGACTTGAAGGTTTCTTCTGGTGTTATCCAACCTACTTCATGAAGAAGTATGAATCTTTTTTCGATTCGGAAATTGGTTTTACAGCTATGTATACTGCACATTACAACCCTCAAGACTTATTAGGCAATCTGTTCTGATTTTCTGTAATGGTAGTTTGGAGTATTCAACCTTCCCCTTTTGTATAACATTAAAGCATTGTGGGGTCCAGTTTTCGTTCTGCCTAATTTTCCTCTCTCCCTACTTTGACAGTGCGAAGAAAAATATACGAAACAGCCACCTTGTCTTGATGAAAATGGCGGACAACTGCATCCATACCAACTTGAAGGGTTGAACTGGTTGAGGTTCTCATGGGTTCAAGGAACAAACACTATCCTTGCTGATGAAATGGGTTTGGGGAAAACGATTCAGACGATTGCGTTTTTGTACTCACTCATGAAAGAGGTATGTCAGCTTTGAAATGTTCGGATTTTTACATCCTGTTACTGAGATCGATCAGTGATCGAATATGAAAAATTAAATCATGATATTTTGCTGTAGCATTTGATTCTGCCACACGAAGTGATGATTGATATCCACAGACCTGTTCTGAAAGTATTACTTGTGGAAGTTTATATCATGCACCACCATCTGATCATGTGGCAGCAACTTGTCTTCAAATGATAAACATTGCTCTAAGGATATGCTCCACTTGTACAGTGGCGTACCCTGCACATCCAATTTCAAAAGATTTGAGATTAAAATCACACAATTTAAATTTTGAAAACGTACAAGGCGTAAAACCCTGCTTTCAGAGAGAACAAGCAAGTATAGGTGAAAATAGACAGAGATTAGATTTATGAAAAACAATGTTTTTAGGCAGTAGGCTAGTCTGCACTTTAGCGGACCAGCTTTCAATATCAGCAAGTTATGTGTCATGGGGTAAGGGTTAGGTTTTGGAAAAGGGGTTTAGGGAAGTAAGGGTTAGAGTTAGGATAAGTTAGGGTGAGGTAGGGCTTAGTTAGGGCTTAGTTAGGGTTAGTAGGGTATTTGGTCAAATATGTTCCCGAAAGATATGACATAAGGCTGGTCCGCTAAAGTGCCGTCCTCCCAGGCAGTATATTGGGAGCTTTTCTAAGTTGCTCAACTAGGATAAAAGGGAACACACGGAAAATGACTAAGGAACAAGGGAATTTTACCATCCTCTGGCAGGGCCTCATTTTATGTCTCGTTTTCATTTTTGTTGTTGTTGTAGGGACACAGTCAAGGTCCATTCCTCGTCTCTGCTCCTTTATCAACAATCATTAATTGGGAAAGAGAGTTTGAATTTTGGGCGCCAGATATGTACGTAGTTACCTACATTGGAGATCGTGATAACAGATCTGTTATCAGGTAAGATATTGGCTTCCTTTTCGTTTCCATTTTTAGGCTTGGTACTTACTGCATGCCACACATGATAAAATCGTAGTTTCATAAAGTACAGGCCTTGTCTTCATTAACTTTACTAGACTTCTCAAGCATTCTTATACATTTTAAAGACTTAAAAGGACTAAGAATTGTCAAACAAGAATTCTGAAGGGTTTCTTTTTATTGAATAGTTTTTCCTTTTGTGATGTCAAGTCAAAATATGGGGAAATTGCCGTCTTAAAAGCTAAAGTAGGCTTAGTATCAGACTTTATGAAGAATTTTGAAATTTTTTTAGGAGTTTTCTAGAATTCTTAAGCAAGAAATGATTTAAATATACACAGGGCCTGTCTTCAACGTCAAATAGTTTCAAAAATGTTCGAACCAATCATGCTTATTTTGTAGTGGTATCAAGCCTTCAAAGTTATCCTTTATGGACAAGAATTTGGGATCTATTTGCTACATGAAATGATGATTGATATCCACAGACCTGTTCCGAATGTTTTACGTGTGGAATTTTATATCATGCACCACCAACTGATCATGTGACGAGTAGTTAATCTGAGACCATGTTACCAGAAGAAAGACTGGCTTCTACTCCCCAGTTTACGACGAGAGTTTGCTGTTATCATAAATCAGTGGCGGACACTAGGGGGTGAGGGGTGCGGTCGCCCCCCCCAATATTGGTTAAAACAAGGACCTTTTGTTTGAAACAATGGGAATAAGCAATGTTTTTAACTGAAACAATTGCTTCGCCCCCAATATTTGGCAAAGTGTCCGCCACTGTCATAAATTACTCCGAAATCAGTTCTCTTGGTTTATACAATGAAGATATCCCTGAAAAGACCTATCGAATTATTTTTTTTTATTGCAGGAACTTTGAATTCTCCTTTGATGAGGATGCAGTGAAGGCAGGAAAGAAACCATACAAAATGAAAGTAAGGAGATTTCCTAAAACTTTAATCAAGAGCGTCGTGTAGGCCTTCTTGTATTAGCATAGGGCTCAAATCTTTAAAAAGGTGGGTGTAAAATTCTATTACATTTTTCTTTGAATTAAATGGCTTGAAAGGAACATAGGGTACTTTGCTGTAAATCTGCCGTGGACTTTTTTTGATATCTTGATTATTTTAAAAATAGTGGCATTTATTTTATTTGAGGCTGTGGCGTCATCAAATTTCTAAATCCTAAACCAGAAGTGCGACAGATTTCTGCTTGCCACCATATTGTAGACCTTCATGAGCTATGGTTTTTTAAAGATTGTATCATTTTTCCTCTGTTGATTTAGGATTTACAATGATTATAATTTTTCACAACTTTCCATGAATTCTTTCAACAAAAATAAAACGTTGTCATTTTGAAAATAATCAAGATATCAAAAAATATCCACGGCAGATTTACAGCAACTAAGTTCCTTTTAAGCCATTAAATTCAAAGAAAAATTTAATAGAATCTTACCATTTTGAAGATTTGAAAGATTGGAGCCCTACGCTTCTTGTATCCTAAGCTGAGCCTCTTTATTTCTTTGAGCAGTTCTCAATCATACCGGGTGAAAAATTCAATCCTCGTTTGAAAGGCCATTGCTCCCTGGATATCGAGGCAACAATATTGGTAATTATATTATTTAATAGTGGATATGCTCAAATAAATTAAAAATTTTACCTGACTGAAATCGGCTACTCCGTTTTGAAATTATGAAGGATTTTCTCAAGAAAGCCGCTCCAAGAAACCTTCAAAAACGGCTTAAAATCATGACGAAATTTCACTCATATTTCTGCCTCTACAGCAATGGCTTTTGCATGCTTTTGCATGTGCTATCCCTTTGGGAGAATGAAAGTGTCACCCTGGGAGCATAACAATATTATTCCGGATCATTTCATCCTCCCAAGACGATAACACGCGCTAAAACGTATTGAAGTCATTGCTGCAAGGCAGAAATATTTGGAAAATTTTCTCGTTTATTAAAGGAGCTTCCTCCAGAAAATCGCTCATAATTTCAGAAGGGAGTGGCCGATTTCAGTCAGGTAAATTTTAAAATATAGTTGAACATGTCCATAATTAAATAACATATTTGCCAATATTATCGTCTTGATATCCAGGGAGCATTGGCCTTTCAAACGGGGATTGTTTTTTCTGACTCCCCGGTAGATTTTTAATGATGATGTGTATGACTTAACCCATGAGATGATGAATTGATAACCACAGACCTGTACTGATCATTATTATGATGAATTTATTATCATGCACCACCAACTGATCATGGGTTATTTGTTCATGTTTTTGGATTGATTTTTCTTTCTTCTGGAGTGTGATTTCTCATCATAAAGGAGAAATCAAGTTCATTGAAGGAAGCTAAAGTGCATGAACAGTTGTCTGCTTCTTGGGAAGGGTTTTTTTTATTGAATAGTTTTTCCTTTTGTGATTTCAAGTCAAAATATGAGGAAATTGCCGTCTTAAAGGCTAACATAGGCTTAGTATCGGACTTATAAAAAGTGCTTAATGATCTAGATCCATTGGATATATTTAGAACCAACTGTAAAGCGCCTCTGCTTTGTTCTTTCTTGCAGAAAGACGCCCCAGTAAAGTTCCATGTCTTGTTGACATCATACGAGTTGGTCTCGATTGATGCAAACACATTGCAGTCCATTGATTGGGCAGTACTGGTGGTGGACGAAGCTCATAGGCTGAAAAATAATCAATCAAAATTCTTCAAAATTCTGAATGCATATCCGTTAGATTACAAGCTACTGCTAACTGGAACCCCATTGCAAAACAATCTTGAAGAGTTGTTCCATTTGCTGAATTTCTTGTCCCCTGATGAATTTTACGACAAGAATTTCTTCCTGTCGGAATTTGAAGATATCGCAAAGGAGGACCAAATCAAGAAACTTCATGAAATCCTCGGGCCTCACATGCTTCGGCGACTAAAGAGTGACGTACTCAAGGGAATCCCCACCAAAAGCGAGTTTATCGTGCGAGTGGAACTCACCCCGTTTCAGAAAAAATACTACAAATACATCCTGACAAAGAATTTTGAGGCTTTGAACATGAAAGGAGCGGTCCCCGTCTCATTGCTGAATATTATGATGGAGCTAAAGAAATGCTGCAATCATCCTTACTTATTCGCCACAGCAGCAGAAGAAGCTACCCGTATACCGCCTCATAATGCGTTTGCAGTTAAAGACTTGACAGAAGCAAGTGGCAAGCTTGTGTTGCTGGAGAAAATGCTGCAAAATCTGTTTGCTGAAGGACACAGGGTGCTCATATTTTCACAAATGACCAGGATGTTGGATTTACTGGAAGATTTCATGGAAGGCCATGGTTGGAAGTATGAGAGATTGGATGGTTCTATTACTGGCAGCGTACGACAAGCTAGTATCGACAGGTTTAATGGTAAGATATCTGTGCTATTTTCAAGAGAATTTAAAAGATGTTTACGTCTTTTTATATGTGATCTAAGTAAGTTCACTCCATGAATACTATCTCTTATTGCCCGATCAAGACTTTCGTAGCACAGGTTGGGTTCTTGAATTGATCTTGTCTTATTTATATTCAAAACTCGCCTGTAAATATGAATCATATGTATGTATAGATATCGTTTATTGTCAGACTCATCAGACTTGTTTTACTTTGCACTTAATAAAAATTTTTATTTAATTTTTGTTTTGTTTTAGTAGGCATCAATTAGCTGTAATTTAGCTATCACTTTTAAACGCCTACTATAAAGAAATTAATAATAATAATAATAATAATAATCAGGGCAGAGAACACGATAGCAAGTTTGATTGGTCGAGGAGCGGCAATATTTTCCCGTATTGCCCGTCGTCAAGGGATACAAAATGGTGCTTCACTCTTGCGTTGCTTCTAGGGTATCACTGCGTTGATTGTTTTCTTTTGTTTTCCCTAGATCGGGTAATAAATCAAATGCTAACTTTTCGCTTCTGGCAAAACGGAAAATATCAAGCCCTCTCGGTCATCGTATTAAGCGAGGTCAATACTTTCGACCTTGGGTTTGATATTTTCCGTATTGCCCTCGCAAAAATGTAGTATTCGTATAACATTAATTTGTAGTCGACAATTTACTGGAAGCCTGTTCAGACAGAGAAGTTATAAAGATCGACAGTCAAAAATCAAAGTTATAAAGATCGACAGTCAAAAGTCAAAGTCAGAATCTGCGCGGTAGCAGTGAAAAAATCTATTCCTAATTTTGTTAAACCTGGCTTTCGATTTCTTATGAATTCTTGCCTTGTATTGTTACGTTGTTTTGCCGATCCATTTCAGAATTCTACTCAAACCAAACCTAACCCAAAGAAGTCCATCCTTTTCTCTCTCCTACTAAATCCGGAAAACGTTAGTGACAGGAATTCCTCCACTCTCGCGGCTTGAAGATCAATTTATGGAGTTTTTCTTAAAAAGCTAGGCCAATTCTGAATTTTTGTACCACGGGGAGATTTATCAAGGACCTTAAAGACCCTTTGCTAACCATGTGGCTTTGCACGCCGTTGCTGTCCCATAATGCACTGCAAATGGACTTTCAGATTATCTGAAAGTCTTTGATGCTAGGCCGGTGTTGTGCTGTTTTCTCATGTGCAGCACGCAAAGCCTCATTGTTAGCAGAGGGCCTTTAACAACATCTAAAAGTATTAAAGTCTTGCTTCAATCTAATTTTCCTTTCTCTTAGAACCACAATCAGACACAAATGTTTTCCTGCTTTCAACTCGTGCTGGTGGCCTCGGTATCAACTTAGCCACGGCTGATACCGTCTTCATTTACGATTCTGACTGGAATCCCCATAATGACATCCAAGCTTTCAGCAGAGCTCATCGTATTGGACAAAGGAACAAGGTAGGAACAACCTTTAGTCACAGGTCAATGGACTTTATTACAGGGTTTCGATAACAGCAAAGTTTTGTCCTTGATCATGAAGCCTGGAGATAATAGATTCCAGCAAATAAAGTCTTGTTTCACTTGCCTCTAAATTAACGCCAAGAGAGGGGAATTGAGAAACTTTAGTTTTTATCCAAGTGCAACTCTCTGCTCCCCATGCTGACCCCCTTGAATATCGTTGATCGCTTAAAGGCCAGTTTCCAGTCATTGGAATTTTCTGAGCGGCGGAAATTCTGTTGTTTGCGAAAGCAAATGTCGGTAAAACGGTGAACCGCAAATGCTTCATAGATGCGTAAATCTTTAAAAATTGAGTCAGTAAAAACCGACATATCTCGTACTGCTATGCTGTCTTTTGGCTAGTTTCCAGTTAGTGGAATTTTCCGAGCGAGTGGAATTTGTACAATCAAAAGTCATTCAACCCTAAATTTCTATTCAATTACAAAGCGACAAGTTTTCTTACGCGAACAAGGGACAACCTGATTTACTTGATAACACATCGGACTGTCAGAAGGTGTCTTTCCTCTTTTCAACTGTGCATGCTGACGATGCATCTCCAGTGACGTGCATACTTGGTTTTCGAGACTTTGTGTGTATGCTAAATTAAAACGGTCAAACAAACTTAGCCAAATTGCAACCCTATACATTACACATTTCAACGTGCGTACCTTCTTTATCAAAATATAAAAAGAAGACACGAGCCGATAGGTGTTGCTGTTTTTATAATTGAATGTCAATTTAAACTACTAGTTTAGAATTTCAAGTCAGAAGCTTCCAGCAATCTGTAAGGTATATCTAACTGACTGACGTATCTAACTGACGTAGCCCATGAGATGATGAACTGATAACCACAGACCTGTACTGATCATGATTATGATGATATATTATCATGCACCACCAACTGATCATGGGTTATTTGTTTGTTGAAACTTCCAAACAGTCAGCAAATTATTTTTCGAAATATTTATTTGGGAATTTGACTATCGTTGATTTTCGTTAACTCGTGTACGTTTAAATATTCCTCACTGTCTTGATCTCATTCCACAGGTTATGATATATCGCTTTGTAACTAGAGGATCTGTTGAAGAGAGAATCACACAAGTTGCTAAGAAGAAGATGATGTTGACCCATCTTGTTGTCAGACCTGGTATTGGTCAGAAATCGGCTGTTATGTCAAAAGGAGAACTGGATGATATTCTCAGATTTGGAACTGAGGATCTTTTTAAGGATGATGAAGTTGGTAAGTTTTTTAGAATACGGAAATCCAATGAACAGAGTCTTTAGAATTGATTTAATGTTGTCAGTTGTGGCTCACCCGGCATTGCAGACATTGGTTTAATTCTCAATGTCAGAGATTTATCGTAGAAACCTTATGCACGTTTATCGAAGATTGTACACCAGGAAGAACTTGAAAGAATTTATGGAATCACCGTCGGCAATAGACCTTTTAGATTTTCTACAAGAGAGCTGGATCGAACGATATTTTGATAGAATTTGTAGAATTTTCGAATGTGTACAATAGTGATAGAAGCTCTAACGCCACTCAATCGAACCCTTTCGTATAAAATTGTATAAAAATATCGCTCGATCCAGACTCTTTTGTAGAATAGCTAAAAGGTCTATTATGCGTGGTTTTCGGAGGAACGCAAATGAAGAACTTTCGTTTCAATTAATTTGTTCTTCTTATAGGGAGGTCCAAAGTAAAATTACCATAGGCTTGTATACAGAACTGTGCTCTAGTCACATATTATTCCTGAGCTTGATTCGACAAAGTGTGCGGGTACCACATTTACCGTAGTAGATATGCGCACAGACATACGTTCATTGACGAGACAAATGATTCTACCCATGAAATGATGAATTGATAACCACAGACCTGTACTGATAATTATTATGATGATATATTATCATGCACCACCATCTGATCATGGGTAGATGTTTCCTTGAATTTTCGTTACAGCCAACTTGATTTCGTTGCGAGTTCTTTTTTCAAGTCAGTGCTCCCGAGAAGCCAGATTTACTTCTTTCAAAAGACAATCTTAATGTCAGGGTGAAGATCCTAAAAAAATGTGCGCTATTGCAAATAAATAGGTACGTTAAGCAATAAGCATTCTTAATTTATTTAAGCATATCTATTTGCTTTTAGCTTCAAATGAGACTGGTCAAATCTTCTACGACATGAAAGCAGTCGACGAATTGTTAGATCGATCAAATGAAGGAATTGAATCGAAAGATAGTGGTATGCAGGAATACCTTTCATCATTTAAGGTAACGTATTTTATATTTTGATGTGCTCCTTTCGCCATGGCCTTTATTATTTGACTGACAATCAACTTCCCAAAACCATCCTTTTGATAGGCTGTAGGAATGGGGAGAAGTTGAGTCATTACTCTATTAAGGTAGACTGACGATGTGATTCCTTGTATTTGCTCAATGTTTTAATCTGATGTTTTATTTTCTCTCACACAAGGACTCACGACCAAACAGATTCCAAACAGAGACTAAAATCTGAAGAAAAATCGAACGTCTTCTATCCTTCGAACGTTGAAAGAACAGTCGAATTTCGCTTCGAACGTCACTTCGCTTCGAAAAGTCGAACTTTGATCTAATAAGCTAATCAAACGCTAAGAATAGGAACGTGGTCTAACCTTTTAAGAAAGTCAAGATTTGATTGGATGCGCCCTAAATGCGGCACATTAGGCCTAATTAGTCTCTGTTTTGAAGCTGTATTGTCATGAGTCTCAGTTTGAAGCCATAACTGTCATTCAATTCAATGCGGAAAGCTGACACTCATCTAATTAGTCTACTATTAAGGTAGCATGCATATTCTTTGCAAGAGTAATTTCATTACTTTTGCCGGTAACCTATTTTCCTATCCTTTGATGGGTTCCTAGAGGAAAATAGGTAACACGAAATATATGCAATAGTAATACCTATCTGGTAGCGAGTTTACCAGGGTCTTTGCCCAAGAGTAATTGGGTTTCAGATAGTATGTGGCTCGCATATTTATTTTTATTGTAATTAGTCTTTAAGGCAATGAAAGTTTGCAGGTGCTCTTTGTACTCGTAACTTTTCAAATATCCAAAAGATTGTGATGTATATTGTACCGAATTTTGAGCATCGAAAGAATATTGAAGTCAGATGGTACGTACACTGTGTCATATACCTGCTTCTTTTAGAGGGAAGGCCATAAACTTGACCTGATGATGCGGCGTGATAAAGCTGAAAAGTGAGAACTCTTGGAGACCAATCTAATAAGTTTCACATTTCTAACTAATATTTTGTTTGTTTTATCAATGCAGGTTGCAAGCTACGTTGTCAGAGACAAAGACGATGTGGATGATGATGTCGAAGTTCTCAAGGTAAGCTCTTATTTTTGTCATCAGACAGATTTATTTTCGTAGTGGACAAAAATCACTTTATTTTATTACAGTTGCTGCCTAGGTAAGATAATATTTTCTAGATAACTCTCCTCTGCTGCTTATTATCTGTAACTGGTGGAGTTCCTGTCTTTTGAAAAACCCTTGGGTCCCACGGTGGGCTAGTCTGCACTTTAGCGGACCAGCTTTGAATTTCGTCAAGTTATGTGTCATAGGGTTAGGGTCAAGGTTAGGTTTTGGGAAAGGGTTTGTAGGGTTAGTTAGGGAGAGGTAGGGTTTAGTTAGGGTTAGTTTAGTAGGGTATTTGGTCAAATACGTTCCCGAGAGATGACTTAAAGCTGGTCCGCTAAAATGCAGTCGTCCCCCACGGTGAACAGTTTATTTTTCCACCGTTGTTTGTTACACGTGTCAGTGTTGATATCAGTTGCTTGAAAACTTTCTAGCAGAACTTCATCGCATTGCTGTAGATTTAGGAATTAGAAGGTCAGGAATTGATTTTCACAAACATTTTGAGAAGTGGAGAGTAGGGGCAAACCACTCCCTAGAAATCTTGTTCACCTTTGGCAAAAAATTCTTTTGCTGTCTCAAAAATATCCTTGAGAATCCTTGAGACTGAATATCCTATATGGCTTTGGTTTCTTTATTATAGTAAGGCCTAAGAACCCCATAATCACCAGATCACTGATTCATTGATTACCAATTGAAATGATGAATTGATATCCACAGACCTGTACTGAACTCTCTTGATGAGACACCATCATGCACCACCATCTGATCATTGGTAATCATTGAAATATTTTAAGTAAAACTTATTATTTGAGATTGTAGCACTGAGGAATCTTGAGGTTTCCATTTCTCATCCCTGTTTAAAGACCCTGTGCTCCCCATGATCCTATGCTCGTGCACGAACCATCAAAACATCACATAGCCGTACGCAACATATTTTAACACACAATAGTGGGAACATGAATAGCTGCAGGGAAAAAAAGCTTCCTAATCCTTCTATATATGTTTTTATTCTTCAAGTGAAGCACATTTATTTTTTGTTTTGCAGCAAGAAGCAGAGAAGCCAGACCCTGCGTATTGGGAGCGACTGTTACGTCATCATTATGAACAGGAGCAAGAATACATTGCTAGCACTCTTGGTAAAGGGAAACGAGCTCGTAAGCAGGTAAACAGTGGTTTAGTTTAAGTTGCAAACAAGGTTTCTTCTTTATGTTCCTCTTGTGACTAAAGTATAATATTTCTATGTCTCCTTCAATGAATCATTCAACAAAATATCTTTATAATAATATATATATATAATAATAATAGAACGAATCTTTATACAGGATGGGCATTTCAACAATATATGCTGTTATCAACATGTGTCCTGTTAAAGGAAAAGAAAAAAGCCTATAAAACCCCAATAAAACCTAGCAGTAATTACAATGGTCATTCAAAAGCTCCATAAATATATATCACACATTTTTAACTAAAATGTTTCTTTAGTAGTTCTTCGTAGTGGTTAAAAGATTCATTTTTCTAATTTCGATTGGAAGTTCGTTGTAGAGCTTTGCACCCATAACATGGAAGGATGGGTGTTTTTCTTGCAATGCAGTGATTTCTTGGAAGTTTCTTTCAACCAATTGGTCAAGCATTTCGTAATGTGTACTTTCTCGAGCTCCACGATAGGAGTAAACATTAATTTCATTTTTTTGATTTGATGCCCGTTGATGTTAACTATTTGATTGGTACAAGAATAACAAAACTTTCGGTTATTTAAAATGAATCATTTATTCAGTCAGTCCATCAATCAGTCAATCAATCAATCAATCAATCAATCTACTGACCATTAATTGGTTAATTCACCAATTTTAGGTTAATTACGTCGATGGAACGATCATGGACCCAGGACCACGTAAGTAAACCCTCCTTTCAAATGCTATTTTCCGTTGCTAGAGTTATGGCTTGCATTTTCCAACCAGCAATAGATAACGTAAAACGGATCAATAACATCTGAACTCACAACAATTTTCTAGAGTGATCATAGCAAATATCTGGCTCATTATTGGGCTGCTTAACAGCATTGGGCGGTTGTAATTTCTACTGCATGCTAGAGATGTATCTTGTTGATTTTCATCTTTTTAAAGCAATTTGTGTTATTTACTTATTTAGTCTAAATAGCTGTAAAAAAAATGTGGTACGGTTCTTTTCTATGTTATGATACAACATGCAATTGTACTCTCCACTTTGCTTTGGCAAGTAGACCGTCTTGATAACTAAGCATGCATCTTGATAGCTAATGAGGCGTTTTGACTACATCATTGTGCAATTCATAGGCAAGTAAGTAAGCTAGGTTAGTGTATTTACACGGATTTGTTTATTGATAACAGTGGATGATGGTTCTGACTTCGAAGGTGATGATTATCATGATGACGATGAAGATGATGATGATGATGAAAACATTGGTGTCAAAGAAGGTAAACAAGTTGGCCTACTTCCTAATTTAACTTTCCCTTTTCCTTACTCGTATTTTTGTTTGGCTTTTGTTGTATTTCTGGCTGACGTTTCTTCACAGATTGATTCCTTGAAGTTTTACCTTTAAGCAAAGTGGTATGACATTCCTGGATTTATTTTGATGACGAAGTCTTTAATGTGTACTTTTTCGTCTTTCAAAGTCTGTCGTCGTTGTTTGTTTGAACTGTTGCCCCAAGAACCCCATAATCACCAGATCACTGATTCATTGATTACCAATTGAAATGATGAATTGATATCCACAGACCTGTACTGAATTGTTTTGATGAGAAACCATCATGCACCACCATCTGATCATTGGTAATCATTGATTAAGTGATTCTTGCCATCGATGTTACAGGGTAAAATCTGTCTGTATGTAACTTTTGAGTATTTGAAGAGCGAAGAGATAGACTAACGACTCGTGTAGAGGTTTCGAAATGACTAATGCTTTGTAACTAAGGAATTAGCTACATACAATAGAATTACAAAAGGATGCATAAATTACCATATTAGTATCTTAATCGTACTACATAGATTTAGCTTCTTTTATGAATTTTAAGATTTGTATCTTTGGTCTTTACAGTTATTTCTGTCATATTTTTTTAGGAAAAGGACGCAAGGGCAAACTGAAGAATGATCTACCTCCATTGCTATCAAGAGTTGGCGGTCACATCGAGGTATGACCCTAGACTTACGACGTGATTCCTTGTATTAGTTCAATATTTTTAATCTGATTTTTTATTTTCTCTCATAGAAGTTACTCACATCCAATCAGTAACGAATTGGGGACTAAATTTGATTGAAACCGAATGCCTCATGAAGCAAAAATTCCTACACGACCCCCAGTACGTTTTTGTTAAAACACAAGGTTCAGGACGTTGGAAGATGATTACATGCATCATATACCCTGAGAAGGAGCATCTATATCCAATAAGAATGCAGGATTCCGTGAGGATTATGTCATGTGATTCATATCTTTGATATGATTGGATCCACGGGAAAAGCCGCGGAGATCCTGAAATTGGTCCCCATTTGTTATGTGTTGGGTCATAAGTCTCAGTTTGAGCGATAACCATCCAATTCAATGAGTGATACTGAGACTTATGTAATGAGTATAGTATGACCCATTACTTGTACTGAAAAGGATTCTGCTTTTCGTATGTAATGGGTTTCTAGGGAGTGACGTATACGGACAGCCTTAAAACCTTTAAGGCTTTAGCAACCTGTAACTTATCGAAGAGGAACAGAGACCGCTGTTTGAACAAGCTTTTGCTATGTCTATAATGGACTGAATATCCTATATGGCTTTGGTTTCTTTATTATAGTAAGGCCTAAGAACCCCAGAATCACCAGATCCCTGATTTGTTGATTACCAATTGAAGTGATGAATTGATATCCACAGACCTGTACTGAATTATCTTGATGAGAAACCATCATGCACCACCATCTGATCATTGGTAATCATTGATTAAGTGATTCTTGCGATCTCATCGTACTGATATTATAGTACATCTTTCTTAATGTATGCTCTTTCTTGTTCAGGTCTATGGATTCAACCCAAGGCAACGAAGGTCCTACCTTACAGCAGTGATGCGTTATGGTCTTCCACCAAAAGATTTCAAAGTTGCCAAAGCAAAGTGGTATGACATTCCTGGATTTATTTTGACGACAAAGTCTTTAATCCGTACTCTTTCGTCTTTCAAAGTCTGTTGTCGTTGTTTGTTTGAACTGTTGCCCCAAGAACCCCAGAATCACCAGATCACTGATTCATTGATTACCAATTGAAATGATGAATTGATATCCACAGACCTGTACTGAATTGTCTTGATGAGAAACCATCATGCACCACCATCTGATCATTGGTAATCATTGATTAAGTGATTCTTGCGATTTCATCGTGTGGTATTAAAATGTTTTTCATTAAATATTCTCTTGCGTTTTCAGGTGTATACACAACCTGCGAGGAAAATCAGAGAGAGCTTTCCAGTAAGTATAAAACTGAGTCGTATCCTACAGAAAACTGATGGTTATGAAAAATTAACAGTTTACCAACGATTTAGAAACAGTTTAAACACATCCTTGGTGACTGGAGCATAGGCTCAAATCATAGAAATTTTCTTACAAACAAGTTTTTGCTACTTCTTGTTTTTATTTTATTATCTCTAAGGAAAGAAATTTGTATTTATTAGTTTCTTTGTAAACCAGGATCTACGCCAGGCATTTAGATACAGGTTGAAATCGTTTCAAACTCTTTCACCCAACAGTGTCCAGCACAAACATGACATAAAACGTGTGTTTATTTTTATGAGAAGTTATCGCTCTTGTTTTGATAATTTTAGTCGCCCAGTCAATCCCAGGGATTGGTATTTCAGTAATTGTATTTTTTTAACTTGAGAAAGACTCCAGCACTAACATATTTGCCCTACCGCGAAGAAATTAAGAAACTTGTTTTCTTTTATTTTCAGGGCGTACACAGCAATGTTTTTACGTCATCTTTGTGAACCTGGTGCTGACAAAACTGACACATATAGCGATGGAGTACCGAGAGAAGGTGTCAACAGAATGCAAGTGCTTTCTAGGATTGGAATTATGAGCCTCATCAGGCGAAAGGTAATCCAGATTGTTTATCAAAATATTTTAAGTAAATAACATTATTCTGATAATAATAACAATAACAATAATTACCAATCGAAATGATGAATTGATATCCACAGACCTGTACTGAACTCTCTTGATGAGACACCATCATGCACCACCATCTGATCATTGGTAATCATTGATTTTATATCGAAACGTTTGACATTTTAGCAGTTGTGTTTTTATTATTCCTTTTCTGATAATTTCTGATGGTGGTTTGAGTTTTATAATAATGATAATAATACTGATAATAGATAACAATGATGACGTCAAGAAATTGTCATCATCCCGGTCATCCTTGGGACGTTAGGTACAATAACTAGAAACTTCAAACCCACTACCATGACAACAAGCTGGCAGTCGTAAATGCAGAGTTGAGTAGTTATTGTTACTCGCAGACTAATCTCTATTTCCCACATATGTCATATTTAGGTCGATGAATTTGCTGCTGTCAACACATTCGTTCATGCAATTATCAACGAAACAGGAACAGTCTCCCCGATAACCATGACACCGAGTGCAACTCCAGCGGCTACCCCCGTCCCTACACCATCTGCAACTCCCGCTGTTTCGACGGCGACTTCGACAGCGACTTCTACGGCGACTTCTACGGCGACTTCTACGGCAACTACGAGTGAAAGACCAAAGGAAGCCTCACAAGATGAAGAGCCTAAAGTGAGTAGACTGATGATTTAAGTGTGTCCCTAAGGATATATCGTGCCTTATAAAGAGGCTTTCGTAGATGGACAAATGACTTGATGATCCAAAACAATCTATGCAAAAAATGGGGAGTTCTATTATGGATGTAACTTGCTCTGCTTAAAGACTAAGCTAAAACATAAATCGTTTTGTATAATTATTTGATGCATAAAAACCTAGACTAGAAGATTTTTTGCAAAGAACTTATTTTGACAATCAGCCCATTGCATAAAACTGCATCGTGAAGATGAGTATGATCACTTCCCACACATTGGTAACAATTTTAAATGCTTTTTTATATCTTTTTACAGACTGAAAAAGAAACAGCCAGCGAATCCACTTCGGAAGAAAAAAGCGAAATAAAGAAAGGTAAATACTATTTCTTGGTTAAATTTTTTGGCCCTTTCAATTCACCCTGATACTGAAAGATTGTTCTCCTTGCAACTTCTGTCCCCCTTTGCAGAGTATCAAAGATGTCCAAATGTGAAGGATTTAGGGTATTGTCGAGCTGAACCTAACCACATAATCTAGTTGCAGAGAAATGGATGTACTCCGTAAAAGGTTTTTTTGTAGGCAAGAGTAGCTATTAGAATCACACATCATTTCTTATGCTGTAGATTGTCATATTTTTGCTCTGAAATGCGATCTGTTTGCAGTCATAGGTCTTCCTCAACTCCAGCTGTCAAAATGACACATTCCATTTCTTTTCCAGGTGAGGAGAAAGAAAAAGAAGCCTCTTCTGAAGCGAAGGAAAGTACAGAAGCAAAACCTGACAGCACAGAAGATGTAGAAATGAAGGAAGTCAAAGAAAATGGTACCAAAGATGTCGAAATGAAAGATGAACAGGATTCCGAGAAAAAGGAGAATGAAACGATTTCCAAGAAGGATGACCCGGAAGACGGAAAAGAAAACGAGACAGCGGAAGAAGAATCGAAGAAAGATGAGAAAGACGAAAAAGATAAGGAGCTGGATGGCGAGAGTAAAACTGAAGAAAAAATTGAAAAAGCAGAAGGTGAAACAAGTACTAACACAAATGAGTCAGAGGTATCTGCAACTCCGAAACCTGAACCTGTAGTGTCTGCAGCCGAGAGTACACCAAGACCTTCTACAATTACTGCTGCATCATCATCAAGGGAACTACCCAAGTTTATGTTTAATATCGCCGATGGTGGGTTTACTGAACTGCATGTATTGTGGGAAGCAGAAGAGAAAAGGAAGTATGATAACATTTGGTGGAGATATCATGATTATTGGTTACTGGTCGGAGCTGTTGTGTATCCTTTCTCACATCTAAAGATGTTGCCTTTGATTATTTATTTATTTATTTAATCGTATTTTAACACAAAATGATGGTCTATCATCCTCCCTTCGGTCTATCATCCTGCCTATTTAATCATAATCTTTCGTATCCTGTTTGCAACTTTCCTAGCTACTGCATAGATGAAAATAAAAACGGAAAAAACCAAGCTAATTGGGCCAACTTACAATTCAAATACGAAAGTTGAGATTATCTTTAATCCGTACTCTTTCGTCTTTCAAAGTCTTTCATCGTTGTTTGTTTGAACTGTTGCCCCAAGAACCCCAGAATCACCAGATCACTGATTCATTGATTACCAATTGAAATGATGAATTGATATCCACAGACCTGTACTGAATTATCTTGATGAGAAACCATCATGCACCACCATCTGATCATTGGTAATCATTGATTAAGCGATTCTTGCGATCTCATCGTATGGTATTAAAATGTTTTTGATTAAATATTTATATGCATATATATGTTATTATATATATGTTATTTATGATATTATGTTATAATAACATAAATGTTATGTTATGTTATATGTTCCTCCTGAGGAACTTTTGCAGTGTTTATCTTAAGAGAGCTACTAGGCCAGAGAAGACTCACTTGCAGTACAAGATTACAAGGGTCAGGTACATAACGGGGATTCGAGCCTTCTTAAATATTTTCATAGGAAGCAACGTTTGCCCAGGTTCAGAATCTACGTGTTTTGTCAACGGTTAAAATAACAGTGCTTTTATATGAATTCTAGGCGACTGTAGCATGCTCCCATATTGGAGATATGAAGGGTTTAGGGACTGGGGTGTACATATTGAATCTCGAACAGAATTTGTCTTTAAAGCAATGAACCATGTGTTTATTCCTTGACTTGATAAACAGACATGGCTATGGAAGATGGCAAGATATTCAAAATGATGCTCGATTCGATACAATCAACAGGCCGTTTCAAAGAAGTAAGTGATGCTTTTACACATTACAAAATGATTGTATATTCCTCTAGAATGGATACATCGGTGCTGGAAAACATAAGCGATGTCGCGAAGAAATTAATTTCGCAGGAAGGTTCGATGTTTGAAGGAAATAGAAATGTCATATAACGAGGAAAGCAAGAGAACGAAAGTAAAAGGGAAGAAAATGGAATGAAAGGAAGGAAAGGAAAGGAAAAGGAGTTTGAACAGAAGGAATGCAAATGGATGTCAGTGAATTGGAGTCGAGCGAGAAGGGAAAGGAGATTCGCAGGAAGCCCAAGTCTTTTTCCAGCACAGGGATACATCTTGTAGTCAATGAAGTATTCAATATTTGAATTTATATTCTGTGTTTCATATCATTTTCTTTATTCGCAGTGTCCATTGATTACAAAAACAAATTCATCGCAAGGCGCTTCAAGGTATGTTTAAATTATTTCTGAGTTTTTATCATGGTGAAAATGTTAATCCTGATTTAAATAAGTTATGTGTGAAAATGTTTACATCTGTCAAAATCAATCCTGTTCATGTTATCATAAACGTGAAGTTTAGTATGTGTAGGAACTTTAAACTTCGGTAGCAAATTGTATTTATCAAATTTCTCAGATGCACGATCTTGACACTACTACAAGTAAAATATTTGCGATCAATCGAGTTTGAGCCTCCTTCAAACGTGCTTTCAAAATTCGTCGTAATGCGTACAGCAAAACAGATAGCAGCCTCGCATTGTAAGAAACCTGAAACATCACTTTTTTTTCTATATTCAATTAAAAAATTTACAAAAATGAATTACTAAGACACTACCTATGATCTACTTTGCAACACTACAAGAATCATACCACAGGGAGCAAGAGACTATGACTACCCCACAGCCATTTCATAAAGAACATGCAACTAATTTACAACTAAATATACCACTACAAAAAGCTACGCATTAAAGATTAAATTCTGATAAATACTAAGCCTGTTTCACATTAGATGCCAGGCCAGCATAGGCGATAATGCTGCACAACAGAAACTCCAGCCGAGACACCAACAACCACAACAATTGCTATCTGGTCAGGGTTTCTTATTCAAAATATTATTGATCTGAATATTGAAATTTGATGTGGATGAATTGTCATTCACACTATATGTACGCCTTACATCAAATGTGAAACAGACGTACAAACAAACATCACTTTCTCAACTGGTTTACAAAATTCACACTATAAATTTAATCTTTGATATTGTAGTAAGCCCTGAGTCCAGAAACCCTGATTCGTGGTTTCATAAGAATGCGATTGATGGTTTTCTGCTACTTTTTCAGTTATTAGAGCAAGCGTTGATCGTCGAGGAGCAATTACGAAGAGCTACACTCATGAATGTTCGTCAAGATAATGGTCACCCAGGAATGGCTTTACAGTCCAGGTTTGTGTTTGCACTAAAATTTTTATGAAATGTTTGGATCCTATTGTCCCAAACTCTTCTTGCTTTGATCGAATGTATCAGTGTTACATTGCTTAGACCAAAACTCCAATGCGAAAGTTATCATGCTTTTATATCAGCTTATGCTTTGTGATATTTCATATTTCACATATTTAGCTAAAGGGGAGGGTGGCCCTTCAGCACAAGTGCTGGTTTTCAAGGGGGCCTCCCATAAAATAATACTAAAACTAAATTACAAAATATCATTAATTTAAAAACTACCAAAACCTATTTTACAATCTAAAAACCTATTCACAATGTTCAAAATCTACAATTAAAAGAAAAAGAAGTCTACCCTAGATTATTTGCTTACATAAACCTAGGGAGGATGCTTGCTTTGGCTCAGCTGAAAGACTATTCCACAACTTTGCTCCTCTGAAAGAAAAACATTTTTGTCCATTTGCTGTTTTCTTCATAGGTAGCCTCAGGTCCGTTTTTGTATTGCGGAGGCTACGAGAGGAGCATTCTGAGTTTTTTGTGACCACTTATGTATAGGCAAGAAACACACTTGCAAGTAAACAATACCTCAAAAATTAGATGGTTCTTGTTTACATTTTATAATTCAACGAAGGGGACACAAATTTGCTCTGGTGGAATTTTCTTCTTATTTTTATGATCCTACTAAAGCATGTCATTCAGTGTTGTCCTCCTAGAACACTTAACGTCTAGGCAAATCTTTTGCCGAAATATCATATATAAGGATAATTTTGCGAGTTAAACTCGAATTATAAAGACTACGAATCGTCATTCGAAACATTGCTCACTCGAAGTGGCAGCTTTAGTATAGATGTCAAAAACTTGCAGAAACTGATGACAGAAATTTACAAGTCCACGAATCACCTGAATCCTTCGCTTGTGTGGGAATTTCATGAAAAGAAACATGTAACGTACAATCTAAGAATACAATACTTATGCAAACTGCCAACAATTAAGAAATTGGGCTTTGAACTCGAATCACTGTCTTTTAGAGGTAGTTTCCTCTGGAACACTCTCGATGACAGTATCAAACAAAAATCAACACTATCGGCTTTTAAAAAGAGGATCAAAGACTGGGCTGGAGATAAATGCACCTGTAAAATATGTCGCTAATTATATAATCTCTTTTTTGCTGATTTTGTATATAAGATGTTTGGAAATAGTTGGTTTGAATTAGCATTTTCCTAATACTACTGTAAATACAAACTTTAAATATTGATTGATTGATTGATTGATTGATTGATTGATTGATTGATTGATTGTAATGGTGTTAATTTGGTTCTAGGTTCGCTGAGCTTGAGTGCCTTGCTGAAAGCCATCAACACCTATCCAAGGAATCACTGCAAGGCAACAAACCAGCCAATGCTGTCCTACACAAAGTACTTAATCAACTCGAATCATTACTCTCTGATATGAAAGGAGATGTTGCTAGGTTACCATCCTCACTGGCCAAGATGCCGCCAATCACTAACAGATTAGGCATGTCAGAACGAGCAATTCTCAGTCGCTTGGCAACTGGCGGCCAAATAACAACAACAGCAACTACATTGTTCACAGGAACTCCTCCCCATATTGTCGGGCAACAAGCCATTGGAGCTCGTCTTGCGCCTGGCGTTTTAGCATCGTTGCCTCAAGCAGCTGTCGCATATAGTCTGCCGCCAGTTATGTCACCGACGATCGGCGCGGGAACGAAAGTAATCGTGGCACCTCCATATCACGGCGAATTACCTCACATTCTCCCTGGCGTTGCAAAAACTGCCATTCATAGTGCCATTCATAGTCCATTGATGGCGAGATCAGATGACAGGAGTGACCGATCCCCGGCGGCTGGTAGTCCCGTTATCGGACAATCGTCCGGGAAATCGTCACCACTAGCTGCAAAAATGTCGTCACTTATCAGAGAAAAGGCATCGGATCTTGGATTACTTAAACGACCAGAAGATGGGAAAGATTCTTCTGAAAAAGCAAACTCAAACGAGCCAACAAAGTGATTTTAATTTAAAAACAATTCGCGGTAGATTGTATAGGAGTAACTAGATGTAGACTGGTGTCTTCTGAAGAACTGGACTGTGGGTACTGAAAATTATAACACCGTTTGTTCGAAGGACAAACACGTAGAGTTTTGCTAGTAGCCAAACGCCTTTCAGAAACAACTCCGAAAGACACGCCTCCGATAAACACGCCTTCATTTCTAACTATGCTCTTTCTGAGTAGGTTTCATAGATCACGAAGTCCACAGTTTTTAAATAACTCCTCCTACAACCTGTTCAACAGAACGTGTTCTACGGATAATCATCTCTTCGTAAGTACTCAGTTGAATTACGGTATAATCTCGCAAAATAATATATGTTGCTATCGCCGAAAAACGTAAACCAGAAAGGAGACAAATTTGACTTAACATCTTTTAAGGTAAGAGATCAAGGACATACGCGACTTGTGACTTTTTGGTAATAAACGTGTGGAGGAATGTTTACAAATTTAAAATTATTCTCTGCAGTCAGTCTACTAAATTTTAGATCTTAAAAAAAATCAACGGAGCTTTCACATAAGCCAAGAGATCCTTTTTCTCCTCGTGGTGTTAAGAGTACAATTTCAAAATAGCTTTGAACAAACAAAGACCAGACTTAGTTTTTGAAATTATAAATGACATCTGGTGCTGCCGCAGTGTGGCTGCATTTTAAACTGTTTCCTGAGACATGATGTTGTCTTCATTGTAATGCGTAAAGCTAAGTAAACTTATAATGTATTATTAACAGATTTGGGTTATGTAAATATTAGCGTTAGTATATTGTTGATTGTTGTAAGCACCCCCTCCCCTCTCCCTTAAAACTGCTGTACTATAAACACCGTAGTTAAATGTTAAATCACACAACAACAAAATGATGATAGCA
Organism: Aurelia aurita; assembly: GCA_004194415.1. Taxonomy (NCBI): domain Eukaryota; kingdom Metazoa; phylum Cnidaria; class Scyphozoa; order Semaeostomeae; family Ulmaridae; genus Aurelia; species Aurelia aurita. The sequence continues at coordinate 1,235,850 of REGM01000047.1, forward strand.
AATTTCTTTTTCGTACTGTTATTTGATGAGAATAACTGGAAATAGACTATGCTGGAAAACGTTGGGAGGCCACCGGCCTGCATTACTCTCCTCCTCGAGATTACGGACCACGGAACTGCGGAACATGCGGAATAAATAAAGAAACCTCGCGGAGGAGAATAGGCCTGCAGTGGCCTGATGATGATTGCCGAGGACGACGATTTGCTAAGCTTCTTTGAGCAGCAAAATATCCGTTGTCATTTTATTTTAAATCCAGTATTGCTTTCCGCGGTCCAAAGCAATACTAACGGTAGAGAAACTAGACTAACATAGATCGCAAAGACAATTTTAAATCATTTTCGAGGAACTGTATTCAATGTCCAGAAAACCTTTTCCTCCAGCCGGAGAGTTCATAACTTGTTCCTCATTTTCGGGTGAATAAAAAGGGCTTTGCTAGTAAATTACATCACATCTTCCTAAATATCCCATTGTTCCAAAAAATCTTCCGAAGGACTGTCATGTTTTCCCAATCCTGGCTTCTTTAGGCTCCCCCGTCATTGTACAGTAGCTGACACTCGAGGGAAAATTTACGAATAGTGATTTAAAGACCCTCTGCTAACCATGAGGCTTTGCGTGATGCGCACGAGAAAACAACACAACACCGGCATAGCATCAGAGACGTTCAGATAATCTGAAAGTCCATTTGCAATGCAGTCTGGGACAGCAACGGCATGCAAAGCCACATGGTTAGCAGAGGGTCTTAAAAGTACGGTTGTTTTAGGTTATATAGTTGTAATTAAATTAGTGACTGTTGCGCTGTCCCAAAAGTTTCACTGGTAGATTTGGGTGGAAATTATCGATACAATTTAAAATAATAAAAAACATGAAATATGAAAAGATTCTTCTTAATTTTGTTACTCTGCACGTTTTAACTGTTTATCAAATGAACAGAATAACTGAGTGCAACTGTTATGGCTCAAATATTAAATTAAAATGGGACCTTCTTGCGAAAATGGCACTGATTTTGGAAACTGTGTTAGTCAACCGAATCATCTTACATATCTCATGTGATAATTGATACAAAAATAGTCCTCGGTTAAAGAAAATTCGCGTATTGTTCAGGCGGTAGCATTGGGTTCGTCATCGGCAAAATTTTCGAAAATTTTTAGCGATTTCGTATCAAACATGCCACAAATTTACCTTTTCTCGAAACTAGGGTAGAGTTTTTAAAGACAACTGACGGAGATAAGATGAATTAAGTTAGGGGTCTGGGCAATCTAAATATAGCCTATTGTATTCCATGATCCCTATAGATAATCAGAACAGTTGGACGATAGAGGCACGAGGTCTTCTTTTGTTGCGGCGGAGCCGCAAATCTATTCGAGTTGAATGAAAAGCGAGCGATATCTGTCGAACGATGTCAATCCTCGATTCCATGTTCAAAAGGAGGTAAACTGCGAAACAACGGCGGAGGTGAAATAACAGAACAACACAAAGGAAATGCCGTTTTTTGAATTGAAATGTAGTAATAACGCTAGTAGAAAGTGATGGCAACAAAGGGCTACCTACGGCCGATTGGTCAAGCCGCAAATGTAAACGAACTAACCCGCATATGGCACTCTGCAAGATAGGTGGCTAACTCACTTGTGCTGCATGCGAATCGCGGTAGCTGAGAGAAGATGTTATTTATCGAAGGTAGATTGATAAATCTAAAGTCTGTTACAAAGTCCAGGCACTTGGCCTATTATTTGTGCTCGCTCGTTAGTATGAAGGAAATCTATCGAAAATTAGGTATCAAACGAACTGTTAAAAATATGTTCACAAAGCTGTTTGGGAGAATTTTAAATAAGCCTTACTATAAAATCTGCCCTTGTGTTATTCAATCCAAAATTCAGCTACATCGACCACGGGAAAAGAAACAACATTTCAAACAATTTCGTAGCCATTGATTCAATGTTAAAATAGCGATAAAATTTTCTTTACGACACATTCTTAAATAAAGTTCTCATGCTAAGAACTCTTGAGTTTTGTGCTGCCATCTTGGGCGTCCCCACTTTCTTTTTACTTTGCAGCCAAGGTCTCTATCCGTGTTATAAGCCCAGTTCCTGCCAAAAGAAAAGACAATAAAAATGTTTGTTGCTAACTTGGTCCTTGAGAAAACTTGGAATACAATGTCATATTACATCTTGTATATGAATTAGCCATTTTATCCTGCTAAGTGCATTTTTAGCGAGTTGCTTCCAAATGGATCAAAACTTTTTAATTCCATCCAAATTCCAAATGCCCTACGTAAACTTTACAGTTCTGCTAGAACTTAGTGGCCTTAGTACGATGTCTTCGATCTGAAGAAGCTGATCTCTTGGTACCCTTATTAAAAACTGTCAAGGGTCGAAAGGCTTTTTCGTATCAAAGAAACTAAATTGGCACCCTTTCTAAGCATCTTCAAACAAAAACTATCGACGGAGGTGTAACTTGGATTTATTTTTTCTCTTTCGTTTTCATTTTTGTTTTTGGAAGTTGTATAAATATTGTAAACTAGACTTGGTAATTTCTTTATGTTCTTAATTAAATGATTTTCTTTGCTGTTTGTTAACAGGTCAGTTTGAAAACCATTTACATGAAACTATATCAACCTGTAGAAATATTTTAAAGCGAAAAAATTAAATGAAATTAGCTTTGGGTTCAAATCAAGTCTACAATCTACTGACAAAGATTTCATCCAAACATTTTATTGAAGATTTGATTGAAAATGTCTAAAGGCAATTAACGGTGTAAGGTGTTCTTGTTATAAAAATACATCTTTCTCACCTTCTTTACAAATCTTGGCAACATGAATGCAGTTTTATGACACTCTTCATCATAATATCGTAAATTCAGCTTTGTTTTAAATTCTTCACTAAAAACTGTTAGTGGTTCTTTGAAGTTCGTTGCTGCATTCTTACTACAAAGCATGAAGCCAATTTGACCACATGGATAAGATGGAACCGACGTCGATCCATAACAAGAGACCGGAAATAATTCCTTGCAGAATGTCGTCATTTCTTTTATTAGCTTCAGATGGATCCACATGCATTCTCCTGCAAAAAGAAATTAACATTTTGGAAGATTGATTGATTGATTGGTTGATTGATTGATTGATTGATTGATCAACCCGCATAAGCAGGATTTCATCTTGATGACGTCACTACTTGATAGAACTTAAAGGTAATGTGTCCATATATAAGGCCAGCGTATCCCCAACCTGTCAACATCCATCAAATTCTCGGCAAATGATTGGTTGAATCAATAGAGGAAATTGCTGCAAGCAACCTTTTGTGATCACATAATGATAAACGTCACAGGCAGTGGGAACAAAGCGTTCTTAATCCGTCCCTTGTTTTATGGAATATCTGTTTGCTAGATTTCAATAGCAGTCCCAAAGCAACCTTTTATGCGTGATTGAAAAGAAATTTTAGTTGATCACATGCCTTCCTCCGGGAGGCCTACTTGTATGGACACATTACCTTTAACTATTTTAGAACATTTGTTACAACAAGAAATTATCTTTCTTGACGATCCAATGACCACAAGTCTTCGCATGACCTTATTTTTGGACCTTGTATGTTAGAACTCCTAGATTAACTTAATTTTAATAGACCATTCCGCAGTCAAATGCAAAGGTGCTGTTGATGTTGCATCTCGCGATCGCATGGGGGTTTCGGTGTTGGATTCGATTTCAAAACCCCCAAGCGATACCGAGATGCAATGCAAACAGTGCCTTCGCAGTCGACTGCGGAATGGTCTATCCCATGGTTGATATTGTTTTAAGCCTGTTTTCTACTTGGCGAGAACTGTAGCACGACATGACAAACTTCAAACAAGGAATTTCTTACCTTGTGTACACAGAAGTCCATTTTGCTTCAGCGCATTCTTCATCAATTTGTAAAATTCATCTGTGAAGAGACTTTCAGCTGGTCCTGTACGATGTAAAAATAATTGATGTTAAGAAATGGAGGAACTAAATTAATCCATGAATATACAGCAGACATTACTCACACAAACTTTGGAAGAACAAAGTTTTGGACGGAAGATTTTCGGAAATTTTTTCAGGGAATTTTAAGACGTTTTTTGAAGAAATTTGGGATGACTACAATAAGGCTATCTATTTACAGTGTACTGCTTATTACTGAAAATATTAGGTAATCTAGTATATACCAAATAAAAATAAAACAAGAATCAGGAAGAGAAAGAAACTTTGATTAAAAATTAAGTACCATCAGGATCACTCGTATCAGCAATGATCACATCAAATTCAGCCTGGTGATTTTTCATAAATTCAAAACCATCTCCAACGTGCAGTGTTAACTTGGGGCTATCAAATCCTACAGCCATATTTGGTAAATATTTCCTAGCAGCGTTTATCACATCTTCGTCTATTTCACATTGAACAACTGACTCTACAAGAGGGTGCTTGACCACTTCCCTTGCAACTCCACCATCTCCGCCTCCGATTATCAAAACCTGATGAGAAAATGATTCATTAAAAATGCCTTGACGGAGCCATATGGTAACTTTTTCAACTGACACTGGTCACAGTAAATCATCTGATAAAATGTGGAAGAGATTTTCTGTGACTGGTGTTGGATGACATAATTACATAATGGTCAACTCGATAAAAATGTTCATGGTCATCACACACAAAATGTCCAATGTTCATCAAACAGTATTGTGACTTAGAATACTGAAAAAATGTATCAAAGAATACAACATGTTGTAGAATACTTTTAAATCAGTGGAGAGAGTAAACAAAGAGTTACACTTCAAAACAATTATAAAATTAACCAACACAAAGACAAAAGCATTCAGTTTCTCAAGTTGTAATCATTTGATTGAAACTTTTGGATTAAAAGTATATCCCATTTGCTATGGAATGAAGGTGAAGTTGTGGTTTTTAGCGCCAAGCGCAGGGATCGCAGAGTAGCTAAGCGCTAATCGAGTCCACAAGCCCTTGTCATGATGCAAGAGGTGCTGGTGGGATATATATGTAAGGAATATGTTTAGGTTAGCAGAGAAACCAAGGATTACTCACTCGTCTTGGATTTGGATGTGAATTTAGAGGCAGAAAAGTGATCATTTCTTGATACGAACATTCATCTTTACTTGTGCATTGAATTACTCCATCCAGAACAAGAACATTGCCATATGTTTTACTAAATTTGGAAAAACAATATCATAGTTTGCACACATCAATTTTGCTTACACCGCATCAGAAAATGAAGTTTTTATCTCTGGCTTCTGAAACGCATATTCTTCAAAAAAATATGGCAGATTTCAATGAGATTAAAGGTGGGGGAATTTCAAAAGACATGTTAGAAATACAAGAGAACAACATGCATGGGTACAGCAAACCCTCCAAAGGGATCAACTAGCGTCCATGTAGACAATTTTTAAATCTTTTTGATAATTCTAATTTGGTAATTTTTCATTGGAATCAACATTTCAAATATATTACCTTTTGAAAACCAAAATATCTTGATAATGGGATTTGCCAGTGTAAAGTATTTCCTCTATTTCCAGACCAAAGACTTGTCCTGGCCATTGTTTGTTCTTTTCTAAAAACCAACCATTTTCAATCTTGTCCATATCTGATTGAAGAAAGAAGTTACCGAACCACATTTGAATATAAACAGAATCATTTCAAAAACATGTGACACCAAGAGATGTTCAGCATACAAGTGCTGAAGAATTTGGTTTATCTTTAGTTCTAGGGCAATTTCTTTTGATTAAGAAATTGCGGTACAGTTTTTAAAAATTGTCTGAAACTTTTTTCCATGCCATACAATACAAATGGAATATTGCGCAGCAACAGCTGAGGGAAAATCTTTTGGTTCAGTCCGGACTGTCAAGCACCTATAAAAATAGTCTTGAAGAGAGCATTTTTAGACAACGAAGAACTAACTTTTTGTAGAAGCTAGATTCGTACTTCCTTGTCGTAGGAAAGTTGGACATTTGTTGGAGCCCCTTTTGCCTCTTCTTGGGCCTCTAAGCCTAAGTTGTAACGCGTTTTTTTTCGCCATTTATATTAAGTTTAAAACATTCAAAAATTGTTCTAAAAGGGGTGCTCTCTCCTCGATTATCTTAACTACTGAGAGAGTTTCTTCTTAAGAATCCCTCTACATACAAATACTTTAGTCACGTTATTAAATGTTTTAGTATTTTTTGTATCTAGTGCGTGGAATTTAAATCAATGAAACTGAACTGAAATGTCACACAAGAAAATAATATTTGTGATCAAATCTTTTACTTGTCAGTGGTTTCATTTTACACGGGAAAGGGTTATATTTTGAAAATTAAAGATCTTATACCTACAAGCTTGGTAGATTTCTTTGGGACCGTCGTGTTGGGGCCTAAGTTCTGCCCTGGATGTTTCACGAGAAAAGAATGTTTGTGATCAAATCTTTACTTTATCAATGGTTTCATTTTAAACGAGGAAGGGTTGTATTTTTACAATAAAGATTTTATACCTTTCGTAGGAGCTAGCCTGGTTGGCAAGACCGAGATTTCTTTGAGACCTTCCTGGGCCTAAGTTCTACCAAGATGGCGCACACGAGAAAAGAATGTTTGTGATGAAATGTGTGTTTATCAATGAGAGCATCTAAATGGTTCTTTTCACGCGAGGAATGCGCACGCAACACGCGCAAACACGTGCACGCAAATTCCATGCTGAAATGAGGAAAGCGTTGTTGCTGTTGTTGAATGGTGTTGCATTAGGCAGGTGTTTTTTAAATGTCATCTTTGACCTCGAAATTTTGTTCTTGGAAGCAAAATACTTTGGGCTTGCCTCTGCATGGAAAATATTTCAAAAACAGAATCGTTTGACAATGAACATTACAATAAAATATAAGAAATTTTTGTTTAGAGCATCGCTACCTTGTACAAATATTCGTTCTCTATCTCTCTCCTTTCTATTAGTTTTGAAAATTTCTTTGCAGAATAGATTGTTGGGAAAGTTTTGCCGTGACGTCTATTTTCATTTCTAATAATGGAACTTGCACTTTAATTGAAGAAATATACCTAACTCGTTCTTTTCCTTCCTATAGGGAAAATCAGTCCCATCACGTTATGTACTCATTCTTCGCACTAAAACCGGGATAAAAACCAGCCTTTTAATCAATTCTTCAATACTTACAAAAATCCGTGGCAAATGAAGAAATTTATTTATTTTCGACTCGATACATTCGATTGCTTCCACTTAGAGAAATTTCCCTACGCAAATACACTCATTTTCTTTTATAAGAAACAGCTTATAAGAAACTGTACGCTCAATTTTCTTAAACTTTAGAAACTACCCTACCAGAATTTGAAAAGCTAAGCAACTTTTGTAATTTGCAGCTTTAATTTTCTCAGGTAACTCGAAAATTTTTGACAGTATACAATAATAAATGTTTTGGCATTGTTTTGAGTGCGAATTATGTTATAACATGATTTGAGATCTTTCTAAGTAATTTTGAAGCCCTTCTAACAAAAATATATTGGCTCTATACTTAGGGCATTAACAATATAAGAAACTCATCAGAAGCTTTTGGTAGCAAAATGGCCCAAAAATTTAAAAAACTGCCTATCAACCCCGGACCTTAGTTTGTTATATAAAAAATGAGTGTAGGTTAATTCTCAAACAACACTAGGAATTCCTGATGGGAAATCGAAAGAAACCCTGTCTTTGTGTTTTTTTTAGTAATATGATTAAAACAACTATCGTTTTCCACATTCATATAATTTTGAAAGCGCGATTAAAAAAATATACTTTACACGATGATTTGACAGTCAGTCCCCTCATTTCATGAAAAATTGTTTCCAAATTTAGAATCCATTGAAGGTAGATTTCCGACAAAGTTTCCAAAATTGTCCAAAAAAGTAGCACCCTGACAATAATGACATTTGATAATCTCCTTATGTCGTAATTTGCTGCAGCTTCAAGCGCCAGAAGTAGAAAATAGGCCTAAATTTGGACGAAGCTTCCCTCTTGAGCTGAAAATATAGCTGTAAAAGAACAACAGAAGCAAAATGGCTTAGTATTAATGTATGAATCATTCGAGAAGATACCAAAGAAGCTAAAATGCCACAGTTGAATAAAATGTATCGCAAAACAAACTCAGTATCAAGCACAAGTCCTTTGATAGGCCTACAAGATCCGATGGCTATCTCACCACTCCAAAGATTTGTGCGAGCTAAGAAGTTAATAAACCAGACATTTGATGAACTTACAAAGTATCTGAAAGAAGTCAGAGATTTTTTAATGGATTGCGAAGTAACAGATGAATTGGATCATGAAACCAGGAGGGATTTGGAGCAGGTAATATTTCTGCAAAAGCTGCATGCATGCAGCAAAGAAGAAGTAGACTAGGGCAACAAAACAAACACCCATAATTTTTTTGTTAGGTTGCACAAGAGAAGCCCTACAGCTCAAAAAATTAAATCTGTGTTAAACTAACAATTTATATATGTTTGGCTAAGATCATTATTCTGCTACATTTAAAATCACTCTTGCAGATGAATTCACTATCCAAAATTGGCAATAACTGAAAGCAGAGGGAAAGATGAATGATGTTTGCTATTTTGGATTTTAGAAGACAGACTTAGTGTGCCTTCTAAAATCCAAAATTGCAAAAATCTACCTGCACTGGAAAGTTTCTAAAAAAAATCTTGGGCAAGTGTGACATAATAATTCATAATTGCTCCTCGCCTCAGCCTTATGCATTTATTGATTCCTTAAAGTTATTAGATCTTTGCATAAATTTTTGCATCTTATCATTCCAGGTATCAAGCTATTTAGACCAAGTGTCTGGCATCACAGCAGTATTATCAAGAGATCACATGAAAGTGGCATTTTTTGGAAGAACAAGCAATGGAAAGAGTACCGTCGTAAACGCAATGTTGACAGATAAGATTTTGCCTTCAGGGATTGGTCATACAACTAATTGTTTTGTGAGCGTCATGGGATGTGCTGGAACTGAAGGGTACATGAATACACCTGACTCTAAAGAAAAGAGAAGCGTAGAGGTGAGAAACTAATTCAAAGAAACTTTCTAAAGGAACTTATTTAAAAGAAGTATATATATATATATATATATTTAAAAAGACTATTTTAAAGAAAATATTTAAAGGAACTATTTTAAAAGAACTATTAAAAAGAACTCGACACTATTTTAGAAACTGTTTTAAACTGTGTACAAAGCATTTTAAGCTTGAATCCAGGTGGCTCAACTTGCACTGAAAAATTAGTGAAACTATGATAAAATGACTTAATAATACAACGACAACACTCACCCTATTAAGAAAACCACTTATCTCTTAGAAACTTATTCGCCACAAGGTATGCAGTTGTTATTGTCGAAATGAGAATTCCTTGGGTTTCTACTTATTAATCAAGGGCTAGCAGAACTGGCTACGCTCTCCTCAGTCCCTTTCACTGTGTTGTGAAATGGTCTATTATTGGTTTTTGTTGCTAACTGAAACTTTCTCTTTTTATTCCAGTCACTTCAGCAACTCGCTCATGCATTAGGAGATGACAAAATTGACAGCAGTAGTCTGATACAAGTCTTTTGGCCAAAAGACCAGTAAGTTTCAAATTATGTTTACAGTAATATACTGCACAAGTTCTTCTTTAATGCTGTCTTGTTCTAATGAATAATTGCTCTTGAAACATTGTTCACTTCAGTGAAAATTATTAATTTTTGTCAATTTTTCTTCAGTATTGTCTATTTATTGTAATTTTTAATTTTTCCATTTCTTGTGAATTACAGTAGTAATAAAACAGTATTTAATCAATTTTATAGATGTGCTTTGCTGAGAGATGATGTGGTATTTGTTGATAGGTAAGTAAAAACTTTGTAATTCTACTTTATGGTGTTGAACGGTTACGATGAAATTATTTTCCTTGTGTTTAAAATTTTTTTAATTAACAACTGCCATTTGACTGTTAAGTGTGTGGTGTTAGTTATTGGAAATGCCGTGAACACATTTTTGCTGCATCGAATGTAAATTTAGAGTATATATTGCACCGTTTAAAAATCTGAAATATCTTTTTGCACCAAAATTTTTCAATGTTTCTTGTATCAGAAATAATCCCTGTTTATACTATTACTCATCTCCTACACCTCTTAATTTGCATGTAATCTTCACTGATTTCAAATAATTTTTTGCAGCCCAGGGATTGATGTAACACCAGATTTAGACAGCTGGATTGACAAGCATTGTTTAGATGCTGATGTTTTTGTTCTGGTTGTCAATTCAGAATCAACCCTCAATCAAACGGTATGTTTCTTTGCAGAATCAGTTAATTTATTAATTCCTCAGTGATGAAGACATTTTCTAAAACATTGCTTATGGTATGAATTGCTGCAGCAAACAGGTTATATCAGAGTGGTTTACAGTTTTTGCTTTAAATGTGCGCTCAGCAGAAGGAAGGATCATTTAAAGAATGTATATTTATGATTATGAAGGGAAGGTAGATGAGATGCTTGAAGACATTGTTAATTTCAATGTTGTTGCTAGTGCTGTTGTTGTTATGTGTTGTTGCTATTACTTGTGGTTGTTGTTGTGTGTTGGTATATAAGGGTCTGGGGAAGCCAGGTGTGGCACTGGATTAGTGGAGTTGGCCTAAGTAAGTAGGGGGATGCTACAATGAATTTAACAGACATGAGAAATTAAGCGCTTTATTAGCATGTTTTGATTGCTCATTTGATGTTAATTTCGTAAATCTTCTTATTTTTTGAAATTGCAAAACTAGAATAGAAGAGAGGGGTTTTTTAATGACTGCGGCTATTACTCAAGGCTTTATATATTTTATGATT
>REGM01000047.1:1254825-1279241 GCA_004194415.1 Aurelia aurita
CGCTAGAAGCTTTTCATGCAATATTTACTTCATTGTGACATTGCTGGAGAACAAAGGAAGTGCTGTTTTTGAAGCAACCACTTATTTTGACTTTCTTGTGCCATAAATCAGCAACTACTTGTCAGATTGACTCAAACAAGCTCTCGACCATGCTCAAATAAGTTGAAGCCTATCCTATACAACTGTATAAAAAGTGGGACAATAGAAGTTACAGCTCCCCCGCAGCAGCCGCAAAAAAGGGACATAATTTTTGAGACACTGTATTTTACATCTGATCATGTTCCCCTCCTAGATCAGCAAAACAACGCCAATAGCTGCCATAGCAACAGCTGCAAAACAAGCGAGGCAGCAGCTTCAAAACGAGACTGAAGAAGAGAAAGCCATAGCAACAAGGCGAAAAGATGAAATGTTAGAATATCCTGGTCGTTATGATGAAAATGAATTGACCGTTGCTGTTGTGCATGCTCTAGCCTCGGTTACATCTACGACGTCATGTGCTATCCTCGTGGTCGCAGGCTTGGTAGGTATTATTTTGTTATTATTGCTTCTTTAGTTAGTTTTTGGTTTACGGAGAATTAAAGGGAATCTAAGCATATATAAGCCTTCGATAAAAATAACGGTGCAAAGACAATAGGTTGTGACACGCGCCGAACCATATTTGGGCAACTAACCTACGTCAACAGGAAATACTGATATCTGATAGGCTAGAATTTGACCGCATGTGGTGGCTTGAGCCATTATTATATGCTTAGATTCCCTTTAACACTGAACATGGAAAGACCTGCGTCCTGCTTGACTTTAAATTGAAAAACATTGCTCCAACTTAAAGACCCATTGCTGACCATGATTCTTCGTGGTGCCAAAGCCGACTTTCGTATTATCTGAAAGTCGTTTTTGGCCTAGATTCTCTCTGTCTTGCTTTCCATTCGGTGCATAAAGGATCATGGTTAGCATTGGGTCTTTAAGGAGCCAATTATTCTAATGCCTTGATGCTCTGAAAGACTGTCACACGAGAATTTGATACCCCACGTGAAATAATATTGGCTCTCAATTTTACATCATTCCATCAAAAAGTGATATCTCCACCAATTTCTAGTTTTAGGGAGAAGCTAACTATGATAACCCAGCATTTAAAAAGCCGGTTTGGAAATGAATTCTGTTAGAGCATACCTAAGCAGATTTCAACTTAAACAATTTCACGTGCAAAATAAGAGAGCAAAATTTTCTTTATATATTTGTAGACTTAGCTTAACTGCTGAAATGCCTCTGTGGCTTCAACCGTCTGTGACTGATACCTGACGTATGACCAAAACTGACTGTTTGTTCTAGGTTTGGCGAACTCTTGGCTGGAAACTAATTATTGGCATTACTGGTGGTTATGGTACATTATATGTGTTTGAAAGAGCACGATGGACGAATTCTGCCAGAGAAAATACTTTTAAGAAACAGGTTAGTCAAATTATTTGAGTTTAAAGTAAGTGACTGGCTACTGGTTGAATACTGACATATACAGTGTATGGTTGTGCAAGATATAGTGTAATGTTGAGTTGAACAATAACAAATATAGAATACTAAATATTAGATACTAAATAATAAATACTGAATATGAATTTTATGTATATTTGCTGAAACTATTGCCACACGTCGCTCACAACATTTATTATTACATTGAATATTAATTTGTTTTCCTTTCTTTTTCAGTTCGTAGGCTATGCTTCAGAGAAACTTCAGCTGGTTGTTAGCTTTACAAGCAAAAGTTGCAGCCATCAAGTCGAGCAGTAAGTTATTTCTGTCTGTTTTCATTAGTATCAAATGTTTCCTAAGAGTGTGTTACAACCTGACAATTTTTGCTGGCGAACAAGCTTGTACGATTGAAAAACCTTGCTGCCGTCTTGTTTCCTGAGTAAATTTCAGAATATTGCAGTAAAGAGGGCTTATGCTTCTCCGGTGGCTTATAGGGTGCGTTCTTTCGAACCAACACATACTTTCTGTGTTGCAACTCTGCTTTGCTTTTCAGAATGGACACAGTTTGAAAGGACGATTTATTTCACGAGCGCACCCAAATTGAAGCATGCTGCCGTATTGGTCCAAAAGAACGCACCCCATAAATTGCTGTCTTCAGCCGTTAGTATTTCAGAAAAGTTTTATAGTGTTTACAAATTTCAGAAAAGTAATTTTTCAGGAAGTAACTTAAAAGATAATCGTTCTCAAATGCGAGCTTTCAGTGTAGGCCAATGTAGTGCAGCATTTTCCTTTTCGTTATTGCAAAATTAAGTTTTTGACAATGCTTATGAATGCTTACATCCCGATCTTTTTCTATTGCAGAGAATTAAGTTCAGCATATATCCAGTTGGAATCGGAAATCGATCAATCCAAATTGAAATTAAAAGCAGAAATTGAAGAATTAGGGAAAGAAATGAAACGATTAGAAGAAATTGAGGCAAAGTCTAAAGTGTTTAGGTGAGTTCCTTTTGATTTTTCTTGGCTTCTGTAGCATTTTTCTTGATGGTCATTTCAATAAATCTCAAAGAATGAGGAATTTTTGGTTTAAAGCCGCTAGAAAGTATCTTCTCGTGGTGAGGTAAAATTTGTATATTTCTCAGTGGTTGGAAATATACTCTGAAACGTAGCTTCTACAATCAAGCGTCAGATAGTCAGATAAAGCCCTTGGAATGCTCGGGGGAGGGGGGGGAATTTGAGGCTTGCGAAATACTTTGTGATCAATGATTTGATTTGATTTGATTTGATTTGATTTGATTTGATTTGATTTGATTTGATTTGATTTGATTTGATTTGATTTGATTTGATTTGATTTGATTTATACAGGGTAAAACATTCAGTTTGCGCTGTTTTACAATGTACCCTGTTGAAAACTTACAAAAGAAAAAACTATCTAAATGCTACAAGTAATCTAAAAGAAAACTAAAATAAACATTATTATCAACAACTAATTGCCGTTGATATAATCATATGACACGATGAATATGAAAGAGAGAATCACCTAAATCGTAAAGTTTGCTGTGCTTTTTTTAAGTTTTCAATGTGGGGGACAATTTTGTATCCAAACTCAGCTGATTCCACATTATTGCGCCTTGTGGAATCGTTTGAGTTTGGATACAAAATCGTCCCACAAAATGGTACAAAATGGATCTTATCCTGGAAAGTAAGCAATCTTTGAAACCTTAGAAATAAGGTAACTTTTACTATAAACTAGTAGAAATCAGGTAATTTTTTATCTGAAGATGAACTAATCTTCGTGCCCCAGCGAAAATGTATATCTCTTAGGAAACGGCTGCATGCTCAATCATCTTGCCAAATATTTATCATTTCCTCCGCCAAAAGAATTGGATGATATTCGTTTCGCCACAGAGCTTGTTTAAGTTGGCAAGCTGGTGAAACCAGCTAGAGATTTTCCATGAAACTATACCCCCAAAATCACCACTGTCAGCAGCCAAAATCGATTTTATGATGAAACGTTTTTCAAAATATTATTTATCTTCCTTCAAGAAATAAAGCATCTTGGCTTGAGAGTGAATTGAATGGTTTCATCAAGGAGTTTGGACTTTCTAAAAGCAGGATTTGAACACAAAGTTGTAAATTATGTGTGAGTATAATAGTTGGATGGCCTTTGCGTTTCATTGCATTGCATAGTATACGATACGATACGGTCATGCCGAATACAGAAAGACGTATTCAGCCAGAAGTGTCTGATATTTAGAAACAAATTAGTTGCAAATGTGGTGGTAGATTTCGTACTGGTAGTGAGTTTCGGTGGTGAGTTTTGTATGCATCTAAATGAAACATGTTGGATATTGGACAGATAACATGATTATGTAATGGTGTACTCCCATGTTGAAACTTTGATGTTAACAAACATACCGAAACAACCCTAGAACAGCATAGGGTCCAAATCTTTGTAAAATTCTATTATCGCTTTCTTTGGATTGAATGGCTTGAAAGGAACTTAAGGTACTTGCTGTAATTCTACTGCGAAATTTTTTGATATCTTGATTATTTTCAAAATGGCGGCGTTTTTCTTTTATTGAATGAATTGGTGGAAAGTTTAGAAAAATTAAAATCATCGTAAATCCTAAATAATCTAGGAATATGATACAATCTTCAAGAAAACAATAGTTTAGGAAGGTCTATATTATGGTGGCCAGCAGAAATCCGTCGTTCTTCTGGTTTACGATTTGGAAATTTGATGACGTCACAGCCTCAAATATAATAAATGCCGCCATTTTCAAAATAATCACGATATCAAAAAAGTTCACAGTAGAATTACAGCAAAGCACCGTAAGCTCCTTTCAGCCATTCAATTCATAGAAAGAGGTAAGACAATTTTACATTCCTTTATTAAAGATTTTTAAAGATTTGGACCCTATGTTCCCAAAAATCACATTGCACTGCACGTAACTACACCCAATGCACACACACACACGTCAGACCCACGAAGGACATCTAAAGACCTCTAAAGACCTCTGCGGCCATATCTAGTCGTTCCAGTATCACTAAATTTTATAGTTGTGACAAATTTTCATCGCTCAAATTAAAGGGAATCGACATGGTTAAAGTTGGCCCGGGCCAAGTGGCAAAATAGCCTGTTGTGGTTGATAAACTTGGCTCGTGCCGTTTCATTATGTAGCTAAAGAAACAATGGGTGTGTGGCATTTGCTTTATCCCATTTATAGTGACCGCTCGATATACTATGTCGATTCCCTTTAATTTCTAGATTTGTGTTTAAATTAGAGTTTATGATTTGCGATATTTTTGAAAGGCATGTGATATTGTATTTGGTATCCTGGTGTTATTATTTAAAAAGTTTCGAAGCCTTGATGGCCTGACAAGAAACTCTTCGGTAGTTTTTAATTTCGCGTCTTGATAATTAGTTCAAGTCCGAAACATCGTGCAAAACAGAACTCTCTTAAAAGTACAATTTAACGTACTGCATTAAGAATGATATGAATTTCAACAAATTTTAAGGTGATTTAAAGGGGCTCCGTCTCCAAATTTCGATCGATTCGGCGATTTAGCAGTTTTTCATAGGCAATATCACACAAACTCTTCACCTTTTTCTCAAAAATGAAAGCGTTATTTTGAAGATAAATCTTTGTACTTCACAGAGGAACAAACCAAACATTCATATCTTTTACGATTGCTCAGATATAAGTGGATTTTTAACGGTCACTTTTTGGTGGCTTGAGTGAAGCCACGAAACAAACTACAGAAGACAATCGACACGTGCCTAAAACAATGGTGTTTACAGATTTGTTTACGCTTTGGCGACGGAGCCCCTTTAACTTCAATCCTGGAAAGCCTGTGCTGCATTTGTTTGTTTTTTAATAGACAATAACGCTAAAGATGGCGCCCGCGCAAAGCATGCTGGTAAAAAGCTCCCTGACGACCACCTAACGACATAGAAATTTTGGTCTGTCATGTCGACTAGCTTGCTGTGGTAAAGTTCTGAACAAGTAATCAATGTAAACAAATAGGAAAACTTTGTAATTCGAACGCGAATCTTCAAATCGAATCAAAAGTTTACTTTTTTGCTTTGGAAATGTTTCCTTTCGAACCATGTTGCATTCGAATTCAAGGTCGATTCAAATTCAAAACGGCAGACTGAAATTGTTGCATCGTTTGGTGGTCGTCAGGGAGCTTTTTACCAGCAAAACACAACAGAGTCTTTGGAGCCGCCATCTTTAGCGTTATTGTCTATTCCGTGTGTTCAAAATTTGATCAACAGAACACAGAATATCGGATCTGTAAGAGAAGAGTTTCTTGTAAGGCCAAATACTCATCTGTTTAATGTATCTTAGATTTAACTCAATGGTTCCCGTGTATGACATTTAACATCAACCCAATGTACTGTTAAAAGAGTTGTAGGACATACCTAAATGAAGCTATATTGCCAAAATTCATAATTTTCTAGAACCTTCCACTGGCTCTGAAACAAATTCTCTAGCCCTAATTGTTATGTTTCCCCCGATTTTGTAATGAGTTAACACTGCTAGAGCCATGAACATGAATAAGTACCACGGGGGTGGTGTACGAGTTAGTCTGATTTCGCACTGCAAAGTTCAATGCCAACCTCGTTCCCATGACCCAAAAAGAAACTGGCCCTCGGAACCAGGTTGGTTCAATACTGTCCTCGTTTCTTTGACTGCAATGCAACCAAGGAAGAAGTCTTATAAAATAAATGCGTCTTGGTATCAGGTAGGCTTTCTTTTTTCTGAATCTTAAATAAAAGTAGAAAACAAGATTGTTTTTATTTTTTGCTACACTCCTGCCCCATTTGCAATTAAACTACACAGTTTCTCGACCCGTTCTAAATTAAAAACTGCCAATTTATTCCTTACATAATAGTCCACAATTTTCTTTACATTATCATAATGTTTCTTCTGTTCGTCTATGCATCTTCTATCCCAAAACCATTCAAAATACTCGAAGGAATATAGATGAAAATGAACTCTGTTTTTGTCATAATCTTTGCATTGTTTAGGACAAAAATCGAAACCTGCAGAATAACACAATCCAGCTCGTATGAATTCCTCTACATCTTTAGAAGGTGGTGGACGGCCTATTAACCCGACTCCGTTTGTTTTAGTGTATCGTAAATGAATTGATGTGCGAGGGATTGGGATTTTCATTCCAGGTTTTACAACAGTATGCAAATATTTCACTGGAACCTGGCTTTCTATGCGTCTATTACCATTCCAATCACCGTTAGGGTTCATTTGCAAATGCCAAGAATATTCTTCTCTGTGGTAATACCAAACATAATTGCACATGAAACTAAATTGACAAATACATCGATGATTCCCATCCGACGGCGAATCGCGGTATATTTCTTCGAATGTTTTATTCTGTTCTTTAGAAAGAACCTCTCTCATTTCTTTCAAATGTTCCGTTTTTATCATGACCGGGAAATATGTCATACATTGCACGACTTCTTTTCTGCCTAAGAATTTCTCGGTCGCAGATGCCCAACATCTGAAGTAAGTTGGCTCGCCTATCACTCCCACTATAACAGGCTTTCCATTCTCAAACAGTAAACTCGGCGTGACAAAAGTAGTGAAAAATGTATCTGTATCAACGAAACCAACGAAAGGGACATTGGTACATTTATCAGGATGCAACATGTCCCAGTACATCCTTGATTTTCCGACATTGTGGTACACAGCAGGTTTTCCTGGGTCCATGTAGCATATTTCTGGGTAAGGCCATTGTTTAGTTAATCTTTCCCCCAGCAAATGGTCCTGTTCCTTCTCCCCGTCTAAAACAACCAATAATTTTGCGCGTTCTGCAGGAAAAAACAGTTTCATTGTTCGTACTAAAACATTTTTGTACTCGCTGTCCCAACGAAAACCTGATGTTAGACGCACGTACAAGATGAATTCTGGAGTATTGTCCCAAGGGCTGGCCTCTCCTGGTCTCTTGCTAATTCTTGCGACGTTTTTAGTGGTAATTCCAGAAACTGGCTTAGTGATATTTCCAGGAAATTGCTTATTGCGATTTCCAAGAAATGGCTTATTACTTCTTCCCGTTTGAATCGAATGCAAATGGTCCACATTTTGAAGTTGGTTCTCAGATAGAATTTCTTCTTCCTTGTGAGGTTGTTCTTTTGGATGGCGTGGTTCTGTTTGGTAAAGATGCATGACCATTGCATATAAATACATCAAAACTACAATCTCAACAAACCCAATAACTATAAGGATCTTATTCATGCTGTGGTTGTTATTTGCGTCACCTGCGTCACCTAGAGATAAATAGAAACATAGGATTTTAAATAGATTTTCTATTTGTTTGAAAATTAAGAGTGCTACCAAGTTGAGTTTATTTTCACAAGCGTAGTTGTCACACACGTCTACCAGACCAGGCATGCACCCTGACTTCGCTTCCCATGCCATAGTTTGTTTTGTCTTTTACTTTTAGTCTAGCAAGCAAGTACCAGCGAAGAGACATAGGTAGGAATTCGCTACAGCTAGTTTGGGCGGGGCCTATAATTTTCAACCATGAAAAAATGTAAAATATAGAAAAAAGAAAATACGGCATGAATATTTCCCTGGTCAACATCACTGTTCACTTTGTTTTCAACTTCAAGATTTTGGTGTTTACTTTAGGCCAATAAATATTACTGAATTGGAGTTACATGGAGTAAATAATGTGATTTGAAACTTACCTGCTTGGTCAAGGCTTGAATATTATCCAATATGATATGACAAGTAAAGTTTACTGTTGACAGTACTCATAAATGCAGAAACTGTAAGGAACAGTAGGGAACTGCAATCGAACAATCTGTCGTCAGCTCTGCCGTTCTATTCGTCGAATCATTCGAATCGTGCTCTGCTTGTAAATTAGGCTGTTTGGCGTTTGCTGCTCTGATGTTTGGAAATGAATTGAAAGCATTCAAATGGAGAAGAATTTAGCTAGACAAAGAAAGAAAGACCACAGGCCTAATTCCAATTCTTTTATTTCTATCCAGCATTGTTTTTATTGAAATGTGTTTGCACAATGAATTTTACGATTCAAGCTTCAATTCAACTTTTCTTACAAATTTCACAAAATTTGTTTGTTATCATGAATTCACCTCTTTAAAAATAGCGAATTTCCCTAAATAAAAATTATCAGAAAACTTCTCACCAACATGATCAGAATAAAACAACTGAACGAAATATTAAAAAATCCCATGCTGTCCTGTGTCCACATATATGAACATACAGTATGATGCGAACTAATGCTAACTAGTTGCTAACTGCTTTGGTTTTATTATATTTTTTACAGTGTATAATTAATTTCATGGTTGAATGAAATAATTCCTAGGTCATTTGGCAAAGCGAAGTAAAAACGTTCCCACCAATCAACAGCAAGATAACAAATTTTTTGATTTTGAATTTTTACAGAATGTGACAAAAATGTTCTTAGCTTGAGTTCCAGTTCCACAAACCACAAACAACAATCTCACACATGGTAGACTAGAGAGAAATTATCTTTTCGAAGCAATAATAAGTTTTTTTAAACATCTAATTTAACAACAACCGTACTAAATGTAAGAAAAATTATTTGAAACAATGGAAAAGAAAGAATGTGAAGGCCAAAATTTGTTTGTTTGACGTGAATTTTTTATGAGATTTTCTGCCAGTGAGATATTTTTTTGGAGAAAAGAAAAGAGGAACATTTTCCTAAACAGCACTAGCAGGATGAAAATTTCAAAAACATTAAATTTTGACGTGAAATACTGCAAACCAAACTTAAATTTTTCAAATAAATGCAATGATTATAAAAACTGATCATTTGAAACCTAAGTGAAGGCGAAATCTCAACCGTAAGGATTTTCGACGATATTTTAGTTTTTGGAAGATAAAAGATAGGCACGGACGAGGATCGAACCCGCGATCTTCGGTTTACGAGACCGACGCCTTACCACTTGGCCACCGCGCCGTGCCTGATCTCGCGTGAAATGAAAATATGTATCACCCGTAAACGAAGCAATGTATTTTCTCTATTTTTTTAGTTGTTTTCATAGGCGTAGGAGCCATGGGGGCTGGAAATCAGCCTTTTTCGGGCAAAAATCCACCCTAAGTCGGGCAAAAAATTTGGTAAAAAATAGACATTTTATCGGGCAGCCCCCCCAGATTTTATTTTCCCCTACGCCCGTGGTTGTTTTAGCAAATATACAATGTGTACACACCGTTCCCATCCCATTACTTTAAACAACAGTCAGATTCAAGAAAAACAAGTATATTAACAAACAGTTTTTTTAATATTTTTATGAAATTTTGTGAGTTGCAGTATCTTAGAACGATAGAATGTATAAAAAAATGTTTACGAATCTACGGTTTTCTACGAAATGGCAAACTTTTAAAGAATGATCCATTCCACGTCTTTAGCCTTTCATAGTATGATGGCATTTTAAATAAACTCCACCATATTTTCAACCTTTGGGCATGTGAAGGTCTTTTCCAGATGCCTGCTCCCTTTCGATCAGCCTTCATTTCTGCTGCTAGTAAACGCTGAGATAATGTCGAATATGCTTTTGATTTACTCAGGTCATTGTTATGTTGAACGATGGCAAAACCTCGTAGAACTAGATCTTCATTTATGCAGATCGAACGGCGAAAGAATCCCTAAAATTCAAAATTAGCTTTTAGTTGCCTGCGTGCAGACTTTCTTTCTTTCCCCTCCTCCCCAGTAACCAAAAAGTCTGCACGCAGGCTAGCTTTTAGTTGCTTTGGTTGCTTTGCGTACGTAATAAATCCACGTATCACTTTACCGCTCCCAACAATTTTCAGATGGGTGTCTTTCAAAGAAATCTACTGTTGTATGATCCCAAGAGAGAAAGCTACCCACAACTTCGACGAAACAAGGCATAGCTCGTTTCCTTTGAAAGCTAAACTAAAATATCTAGAACATTGATCAAATTTTGAATGATAGATTGCTTCAAAAATAAATAAATAGAAAAAAATGTTCCAAATAGCTTTTTCCATCAAAACTACGAAAATAGTTACCTAAGGAATTCTAAAGAGTATAAAAACAGCTAGAAAAAGAAAGGGATATATTTTTCGTTTAGACGTTCAAGTTACCGTTGCTGACATCTAAAAGTGTAAAGCTAAAGAATGCACTCCATCGTATGATTCTTCCACAAAATTTAGGAGCGACTTGATAAAGTTATAGGGACAAGTTACATTAAGAAAGAAAATTTTTGCACGACAAAATTTCGGCAGATAAACTTTCCGGGAAAAATTCAAAAAAATTTCACGTCAAAGTTAAATTTTCAGCAAGAAGTTTCATCGGAAAACTGTTTCATGCTGAAGATCTTTGTTCTTAATGTCTAGCAGTCTAACTGACCTTCTTCAAGTAAACGATTGACTCTAACATATCATCTTCTGAAACTCCCAGTGGTATCACTTTGAGATCTTTATTGTGTATATTTGATTGGAGATGTTTGAGACAGCCTGAGCATGGTTTAATACCAGCGACAGCAACTTTAAAAGGTGCACTTGTCTGTCCTAAAATGAGAAAAGCAAAAAAATTGGAACCACTTCAAAAATTATTATCGAACAGTTCGGATTAGTATATACTGTAATATGAACTTAAGAACCTTAACGCTAGTATCAGCTAAAAATATTCATCTAGTGGTTCTGTTCAAGGCTGTACACAGCCCAGGGGCAGTTCCCCCCTAAAAGTTCTCAAAATACGATATGAAAAGGTGGAAAACACAGAAATTTTGTTAACTTTTGAGTAAATGTTCCTTTTTTATGCCCCCCCTGAAAATTTTGAGCTGTGTACGGCCGAGGTTCTGTTCTTTAAAGCTGTTTTCGAAAAGATTGTACCGTTTGCAGACAACTTCAATTTCTCGCTGAACGCAAAGTTTCTCGTGAAAAAAATTATGAATGCCTTTTTAAGTCGGTTTCTTGTACTGTATCACATCTTGAAAAGCCATAATTATATTACGTAAAATCTAAACTCATTTTAGGTGGCTGTGGCTATGGTAGTCTTAAAGCCTGGGTCACACTAGGTCGTTGAAGTTGCTGGAGTCGTTGAGGTCGCTGGATCAAACGTCCCAAAAGACCCAAAAACTGAATGTGAACGGCGAAAATAAAATCCCCAATGACCCTGCCGACACCAAACGACCCCAGCGACTCCAGCGACTGCAACGACCTAATGTGAACCAGGCTTAAGGTAAAAATGCATGATTGTGATATTTTAGCAAATATTGAACTGCTTCCATACCAAAGTATCTTTTTCTGCTTTCCATGTTTCTGTAAAATATTGGAATATGCTGCAGATTGATCACCCTATCACTAACAATTTCTTGAGCAGTTCCTCTCAGAGTTGAATTTCTTTCAATAAGATTTTTTGGTATCTCATGAATGCTATTAAAAACTGAGAACTGAAAAGGGAAATTCAAATATTAGTTACTTAAAAAATACATTACATGACATTTATTCTTACATTTATCAGACTATTGCATATTAAGTAATTCAGTGAAATTATAATCCTGATTTCGTTAGTTTTAAATCTCAAATTTGATTTTGATGAAATCAGCTGATCTATCTGACACTGGTCACAGCAAACTATGAGAATCCTGTTTACATGAAGGGAAAATAACAGGAAATCCCCAGCACCATTTTGATTCTTGAAGGGGTCCTTACTGGGGGGGGGGTGCAATGACAATAGCTAGAATTAAGCAAGAATCAACTTACCACATATGTTTTTTTGAGAATAATCACAACCCCTGTGATTGCAACCACTGGAACAGCGTACTAAATGAAAATAAAGAACATAAATATAAAATGATTTGGTTTTGAAAATCTAAATACACTTTTTTCAAAGAGTGATATGATGAATTATTCCCTACCCTGACAATACGGATGTTTTGGTCCAATAATTCTGAAATTTTGTTGACAATTTCCATCATCTTCACAATTACTTATCATGGTTTCTTTCTCTCTCTCTCTCTCCTTGTGTGGAAAATTCACAATTGATAAATAGCAAATGTCCTTGATTCCAAATGATTTATCTTAACCGACATCACATTGGAAAAGCCTCTTCGCTAACAAGTCTTCTTGTGCAGTAAATGTTCTTCTTCTTCCACAGCTACCAACTTAGGCCGACCTCCATTTTGTATTTTGAATTTTAATGTGAAAATAACGATGAATTGAATTAATATGGTTGTTGTTGTTTCTTCTTAGATCAGGGGGTACATCCTATTTCTATGGGGTACATTGTGCAAATGCAAAACGAGCCTCCGTGGGATCGAAAAATATAATTGCTTGAAAATAAATGACAAATTATTGAAAGTTTTAAGACAATTGTTATGCTTATTTTCTCATAAACCTTTTCACAATTTGTGTAAAAATAAAGAAACGAAATATGAAATGAGTGTTTATTTACTCAGGAGAGTATTTTGAAACAAGCCAGTCAGGAACATACTAAGCTAGAATAGTATTGTCTTTTTCCTGCTAATTAGAGCCGAGTAAAATTAGCATATCCTCATAAAGCACTTTCGTCTGACGCTCATCAGAATGTTGTTCATACTGTGATGTGTTGTGTTGTGTGATGAGTATCAAACAAAAAGGCTTTCTCGGTTCTCGCCGCCGCCGATCAAAAGACAGGACCAACTTGATTATAGAAAGGTAATTTAAAACAGCTGATTATAGGTATAACATTTTGTAAAAATTCGGTAAAAATTGATCCAAAATCTTACACATTTTCGAAATATTACATTGCATCATGTTACCGTTGCGAAAGCGTTACCCCCCTCGATGCATAGATTTCCTGTTCGTAAGTTCGCAAAGGATTATGGATGTACGTAAAACGAACGTTCCTCATTTTATAACAATACGAAATGGCGGCGATTGAAGCAGCGAAGAAGGAATATGACTACGGCAATGTTCATATTTCACTTGAAAACTGCATCCTACCTGATGAAAAACTGAGTGAAACAGCTTCTATGAAAGATGGACTTGATAAAGAAACCGAAACTGATCTCAGAGTACTCGGATGTGAGTTCATTCAGACGGCTGGAATTCTGCTCAAGCTGCCACAGGTTCGTTGGGCCTAAATGACTTTCTTTATATTGCTTTCGCTTTGAAATGTTTTCTGTACGATGTTTCATGTATTTTCTTCATTCTAACCCGTAGGTTGCAATGGCCACGGGGCAAATTTTGCTTCAAAGGTTTTATTATTCCAAATCTTTGGTAAAACATGATGTTGAGGTGAGTGATTTTAAATATTTTCTTGCCTGTCGATTCGGATTGATTCCCTCTCCAATTGAAAAATTGTTGTTGCATCGTTTTTTTTAAGGTAAATGCTGATTAGGGTAAACCTTGAAAGTAATGGCAGTTTCAAACTGCAAATTTTGCCAAAATATTTAGACAATGTAAAGTAGCATGTGGACCCAATCTGCAGATTGGAAAGCTCAACAGCTGTGAGGGCAAGTTTCTGAAAAGAGCAACAAAACTCTTTATTTATTTTGCATTTGTCTGATCTTGCTTGCATTGAGTCCAGTTTCTTGGCCCAGTGCATATAATATTGCCTTTCTTGATTCGTCTGAATGTTACATCATAAGTATAAGGCTTAACAGAAACGTTTGCGTCAAATTGCAAATATAGAAATTAAAGCTGTGAATGATTTGAAGCATCAAGAATTTCAGGTATATGTGTGTAAATTTATAGATATGTGCCATGGCATGCATCTTCTTAGCTGCAAAAATTGAAGAAAGCCCTAGAAGATTGCGAGATGTCATAAACGTATTTCATCATATCAAACAGAAAAGAAGCAAACGGTATGTACCATTTATTTTATATCTGTATATATATTTTGTATCATGTCAAATTGTTTTCCTGACCAGAAAAGCAAAAAGCATGAACGAATAATTCTTTAAGCGAAAGAAATTGCCCACAAAATCTGTCAACATATGCAGAATTTGCTAGCCCTTGCATGCACCAGTCTGCAGAGCATGGTTTCTACACATGCAAGATTTTTTTGAAAATTTTGATGTGTGCGCCGATTTTGAATGAGATTTTTGTTCTCTGCTTTGAAATGACAAGAATCACAGACTCTGCTTGCAAACGCTACACTGCTTTGTTGGTCATGCATAATGATGCACGCACGCACAAGATCTCATAAAAAACTGCCCTACTCTGCAGGGACCGCGGAGCATATTTTGGATTGAGGGGGCTAGATAGCAGTGGAAAGCTTTGGGGGGCCTGGGGGCAAAGCCCTAGAAAAATTGTTTGAAAGATCATCATTGGTAGCATATTAAACCACTAAATCACCATAAAATCATCAATAAATAAAGTGTACAATATTGCAATTTTTCATTTGATGGCGAAAGGTTCATGTACCATGGAGCATCTTTTGGATTATGGGCATGGGCCTGAAAGGAATACCCTCTGTCTAGTCTTGCATTTTGTAGAGTCAAAAAATTTGTAATCTCACGGAATTATTACATCTCAAAACGTAGATAATGTGGAAACATAAAGCCTTTCTACTGTCAGAAATAAAGATTTTAAACATAACAGAACCTAATAGCGTGAACATTGTTTCTTAAGAATAAGTTGTCATCGGCAATAGATCCAACTTTTAATCAAATTTTCCAAAATTTTGTATCGTGTGGTCTCATTTCTATGGATAAAAATAGTTGCAACTTATGTTATGAACCGTGGGTGATATTTGCTGATATGAATAAAATTTCTTTAAAAAACTAAAAGGTAAGAATTGAAACTTATTGGGGGGGCTTCAGCCCCTCTGGCTCCGCTGTCACTGCTTCTCTGTAAACGGGCACATGTGAAAGATCTTCACCGTAACACATCCTTTTCCATATGGTGAAGAGGCAAGAAATAGAACAGGTCATCATTTCTCAGTTGACAAAGACCTTCTGTATATATTTGAACATAGATAGAATGATGAATGAGAGACCATCTATGAACTCTCAAAGTATTATGTATGAATATTTGAAAAGCAAGAAATCATCTCCTGAATCTATTTGTCAGTAACTTGTCGCAGCAAACTGTCAGATAGGTTCATCATCAGAGAAGAAATGAGCAAATATGTTTAGGATCTTTGACCATTTGCTGTTACCAGTGTCACCAAACCATTCAGATAATTCTGTAAACACGACTTTCAAGAAGTTCTGGTTGACTAAGAAAAAATAGAAAAACTAATATAGACTATGCAGTTTACAAACTATCAATTGTAATATGACATTGCAAATTACATGAAACTATATTGACTTTCTAGTATCCAGAGTACTCTATAGATACTGGACACTTACCTTTCTCAGAATTCCCATCCTCATCCCCAGAATTCCCAATGGAATCCCTTTCCAAATCATTTCAAATCATTTCAAATGTACTGCCCGCCAAAAATATCTTCAGGGCAGAGTCAAAATCTTTCAGGCCTTGCGAGGAGAGGTGTTCAAGGTCGATCAAGCGCCTCCATACTCACCTGGAAAATTCTAGGAGCTCGATAAAGCAAGCGTTAAGGTTGATAACCTTTTTTAATGCAGTGAGTGTGCATGTAACTTTCAATACAAAGATGCTGATTATATTTGGTCTGTTCTTGTCATTTCTTACTGTTTTGCTGTGTCATTTGTTAGCAATAATTTCTTAATGTTCAGAGATTAAAGAGAATCAACGGATATAAAAGCCCCGCGCGGGAGGGGTCTGGGTATTCTATTATTAACCTATTGTATTTGATTATTTCGACACGTAGGTGGATATTGTTTATCCAGAGGAATAGTAGCGTGCGTAGGAGTTTTCTTTGTCACATTTATAGATGACCTCCACTTAGCTCCGTTGATTCACTTTAACTTTTTCCCCAAGTGCTCAATCAAGCACCCTGGAATTTTTAAGGTGCTCTAATTGTCAAGCGCCTGCATTTCTCTTCCTCACAAGGCCTGAAATCTTTTGATGTGCAAATTAAAAAGCTGTGTACGTCCTACACTTTGAAATGCTAGAAAACTTATTGGAAAGTAGCTTCTGTGCAATTTTAATGCCAATTTTTGGGCTGCAAAATTTTATCAGTCTCTACATTCAGTGCGCAGTTAGCAACTTTCCAGCCTGGACTTCAAAGGACTAGGTAAAAAAAGCAAATTGTGAAAAAGACTAGCAGGTAATTACTTTGATGAACTTAAGGTTACTGTAACCGTTCAGACAAAAATTTCTCGATTTTTCGTTTTTATCATAATCTGATGGTTTAAGTATTTGAATACCGTTTTAACCAACTCACTTCCAAAAATAACCACAATTACTGGAAAATTTGAGCATTTTAAAAGAAGCAATCACGCTTCTCAAAAATTGCAGGGAAAGACATCAGTGGATTAAAGTAAACTAACTTGACCTTGCAGCTATATTCATAACGTCCCGTGCTGCTATGTTATTGATATAATGATTGACCAAGACTGCGCTGAAGCTTTATTGCTTGACCTGTGGCTTTTATTTTTGCACTTTCAAGCATAATCATTTTCCCCGTGCTTTCTGCATCAATTTGATAAAAGCCTGATTTCTCGAAGCAAGATTCAGGGGTACTGGTGGGTACTAAAACATCTTTTCGTACCCAACGGGCCAATCAAATCGCTCGACACTTGACGCACAGGGTCACAAGGCATATAAATACAAAACAATATCAACGATTTTTGATAGTTCCACTGGTCCAACTTTTATAAGGGTTTGAAAGTTAAATTATCATTAATTTAAAATTGCATTATTTCAACACGGTATGTTTTATCAAAAATTTGTGACACAGTTTTGCAGTTCAGGACCTTAAGTCTTTGGTAGATATATAGTCGTGGTAGAACAATGCCCGATTGGGTACGCAAAGATTTTTTCCTAAGGGTGGTCAATTTCGCTTAAAATCTGGAATAAATCATTTGCATTTTTATTTAATCAACTGGTTATATTTTTTTGGTACTCCACGTTTTAATTCTGCTTCGAATAACATATTTGTTTGGTTAGTTTAAGGAACAGCCGTGGAAAACAGAGTTTCTTAATCGCTGCCTGAAGGGTTACAGTAACCTTGAATGGCAATTCTGGATCGATTCAATTCGGAATTTGAATATGCTTGGGAAATCGCCGCCTGAGTGTGAATTTTATTAGCGTAACAAAACATTGCCCCATTTTTGACTCTCCGGATGACAAGATGAAAAAGACTTGAGCTAAGCCAGTGAAATTTCAGTTACATAGTAATAATTGATGAATCCAAATTAATAATGACAAGTCCATATTGACAAATCCAGTAATTATGATATGATTCAAATAAATAGACTTTATTGTTACAATTCAATTCAATTCAATTTTATTCGCAGAATACAACAGCCTAATACAATGTAAGATAAAAAAGTATGTATTCTACACGACCCAAGAGAAGCAGAGCTTATCTAGCCTGGGCCGTAAATTGAATTCTTAAAAGGATATGTGAAAAAAGGAAAACAAATTACATCATAGTACAAAGCTAAAAAAAAAGCTAAAAAAAATCTTTGAACAAAAAAAAACCCTTTCTCAAAGATTGTAAAATTTTCCAAAGTTGCACACTGGTCTGTTTGTTTAGCATGTTCACTGATGGCCGTGGTGATGTCCTGGCCTAGGGTGGACGGTACTTGGTGAAATCTTTGACAGGGATGCTCATTTGAGCTAATTTTACTTCTACCGAAATCAATAGCATGAAGATTTACAAGACATAAATATTTGCAGGTCAGTTTTCTAGACCCCAAAAAACAGCAATTCTCTCAAAACCCCCAAAAAATAACTGCATGCTTTTTAAAACCCAAAATAATTAATGCGAATCAAAACCCAAAAATTATCGCCATATTTCAAGAAGGCTGCAGATGTGGAATTAGACATATTTGCATGCGGAACGGCTTAGATTCTACCGCTGCATCTGAATGTATCAAAAGGTTATGCTGGCGTCGCTTTGTGGTTGTCCCTTGTGACTTTACGTGTTTTGCGTGTGGTGGTAGGGTGGGATTCAGCTATTGCTAAAAAAGTTTCAGCAGCCTGCGAATCCTCCGAAGGGTCACTTGAAGGAGCCGCAGAGTTGCCAATGTAGCCTCAAAGGCATCAGTAGATCCTTAAAACGCCTCCAATCCTTTCTCAAATTAGAGAACAAAAAGCAAAATTCCGCAATTGTATTGTTTATCATTTTCAGAGGTATTATGTTTTTTAGATAGATTGTAAATATAGTATTATCATGTAATTTTTTAGTTGTAAAAAACCTTATTTTCTATAAATTCTTGGCTGCCCTGTAAAGTTTTATACTGATGAAGATTTTTTCCCTAACCCTAACCCAAGGTTTAGCGCATACAACAGTCTTTGTTTTTATATTATATAATAATAATAATAAAGCTGATGATGATGATGATGATGCACAATTATTTATACAGGTTTGCTTAGTCAGCTAGTTAGTCAACAGCTGCTATAAATCAAGGACCTGTGTCCAACGAAAAGCATTAGAAATAATATTTACATTAAAAGGTTGCTTAGAAATTAAAATCGAAGTCATACACCACTGAGTGTTCGTATAAACTTCAGTACAACAATTCTGATTATTTTGGCCTGTTCTTGTCATTTCTTGCAGTCTTTGCTGTGTCATATTAACAAATGGTAATGCTCAGGGATTGACCTTTCCCCAGGCGCTCAGTGAGGCTCGATCAAGCACCTGGAATTTGTAAGGTGCTTTACTTGTCAAATGCCTGTATTTTTCTTCCTCACAAGGCCTGCGTAATGTTGAATAGTTGTATAGCTAAAATATTCTGTAGGACAGCAGAATACAATGATTTTAGTTAGCCTGTTGGCAAAATAATAATAGTTTATAATATTACATATTTCAGTCATTGGAAAAGAGGAAGAGAGAGAAACGACATGACTTTGCCACGCATGTGCCAAGCTGACATTGAGCCAATTGCAGTGCTGGCGTCATGTGGTTGGTGAACGATCTGGTATGGTGGTACTGTACATCTGAGGTTTAATTCAATTCAGTTCACTTGATTTTGAAAAAACAGATGGACATATCTGGAAAAGGCTTGATTTTCACTTATTTTCATCTTTCTATGTTTCTTCCTTGATTCTCTTCTGTATTTTGTTTCATGCTATGCTGCCAAGCTCTTTCGATTCCTAACATTTGTCGAAATTATACTTCTGCAGCATATACAATTTATGGGAATTTTTAAGGGTAGATAATGATATATGAAGATTCCAAAATATGTTGCAGGGAGTCTGCCCCAAGGCTCATTTGTATACGTGCATACATATTTCATTTTCAACTTAAAGAATCAAGGCATCAAATTTTCCACACTTTTATTGCAGCTTTTTCACTATTGTAAGTATGAGCTGAACAAGTCGTTTGCTAATGCATTATGTGTACACATATGCCATTATGACCAACACGTGCGGACATAAGTGAAAGTCAAACGTTTTTTGCCTTGATTAGCACCTCTCTGAAAGTAAAGTTCAGTCTTCAACCCCAAAAACGTTAATTCTTTAGGAGCCATACATTTTATAACTTCCACACAAAAGGGGATCCTATTAATCTATTGCAATCAAACAATAGATCTATTGTCTTTTGCGGACATGGGGACGGAATTCTGAAAGTTTAGAGGGAATTTTTGTGGATGTCGTAAGTGTATGATCCCTTATTACACTGTTGAGGTGACATAAAATCATTGGTGGGCACTGCCAAATATTGGGGGATGAAGCTATTGTTTCACTTGAAAAGCATTGTTTATTTACATTGTTTTCAAACAAAAGGTCTTTGTTTTGCCCACCATTGGGGGCAACTGCAACCACTTGCCCCCCCCCCCCCCTAGTGTGCACCACTGCATAAAATGATTTGGAACTTTACCTGGGTACATTTCAAAATTCGTCAAGTTCTTTAATTCCATTGGGCTGTCTAGGAGAGATGGACAATTTTTGCAAATCCTGTATGTTTAGTCTTGCTTGGGAAATGTCTTGTATTAATGCTACATTTTACACTACTGTTAATAATACCCAGAAACATTTTGAAAGTAACTTTTATCTTGAATCCACATTTAGCATGATGTGTTATTCCTGGATTTTTCAAATATCTAATGTGTTTTGATGTTGGTCTCATAAGAGCACAATTTATCGCCATGCAAAATTTTTCTTTTGCTTTTTTGTACGCTGTTTCCATTTGCAGTGTTCAGAGTCTATTAACAATATGGCAGAGCAATTCGAGGAAGGAAGATTGTTTGGCATCCGTTCCAAGTTGTTTCTCAGCTATCATGAACGAAAGAGGATACTTGGCCATATGATGCACTGAGTTTCAAGCATCTACAAGCAATATGACCGAACAATTGGAAGAGAAAGCGTGCGATGCAAGTTGTTTTATCCTGATTTAGCTCCCACTGTTTTTTTTTCAAGAAAGACAAATTTGCGTGAAGCTGCGCCTAGGCACAGTTACAAAGCATGATTCGGGTTAGTCTGCAGTTATCAGAGACTACAAGCAAAATGGCTGAGCAATTCTAGGGGAAAGTAGGTATGGCATCTGCTGCAAGAAAGTCGTATTTGGAGCTGAAGTGAATCCTGTGTTCTTCAACTAACCGTTTTTCCGTTAAAGGGGTTGTACAAGATTTTTGTAAACAAATGGTGCATGTCATAGAATTTCTTTAGCCTGCAGTGGGCTTTCGTGTGTTTAGGCTAAACACATCTGAAACTTGTGTCTTGAAATCCAGCTGTATCTCCATAATCGTTCATGATATCAAAAATCTGGTTGCACGGGCTAATTCTACTAGTTCAAACCTTTAGAGAATATCTTCATATGCAATGTATCTACTATTTGCCTGCATTGGGGGGAGAAAGTCATGGATTTTTGGAAATTTAGCTGATACAGCCTCTTTTAAGTCGAGCAAAGTAAGGCTCGATTACTTAGCAAGCTTAGTGCTGGAAATTTCGCAATGATTTTACCTCCGCCATGGAATTTAAAGATGACCATTTTCATAATACTTCCATGAATGCTGTTCTTCCTTGGTATAACATAGTTTGTCCATTTATTTGCAAAAAAACGCAGCTGGCTTCTAATTTTAATATTGATAAGCGTTGTAGATGTTCACAGTTGAGTAGCTGTGAGTTACAGATTCCGAAAATGACCCTATTGCATGTCACTTCCCAGATGAAATTGCTTTTTGAAACACCAAAGACCAACATATTATCTATATCTGATAAAATAGTTGCTGCTAGTAAAGATGGGACTTGGTTTTTGCAAGGGAGCATCGTGAGAGCTATGACATTCAGAGAAATCGAATTGCTACCAGGAATGCGCTATCAGGCAGGTAATTTTCCTTTGTAGACGCATATTATACAGGCCATATACTTTGGCAAATGGATTGAAATCCATCGTAAAAGTTGGTAAGAGTTAGGGGTTCCTCAGGTATCTGTTCTTGGTCCTTGTGGTGTGTATGGATGATTGTAAAGCTGGTGGGACTGTAAAACTGCAGCTTGTGCCCTCGTAGTAATTGTTGACGATTGATTGATCATTTGGCATAAACTTATACGGTGGATTAGTAAATAGGAAACTGGAAAACTTTTTGTTCGATAACACTAGACAATGTCACAACTGGAAAATCTTTTGTGTGATGAATGTAGAAACCTTGGAACCATCAGATCTAAACAAATCCATTAAAAATCCAAGAGTGTATTAATGTCTAATGTGCATTTCTGTACTGACCACAAAGGGTGGCAGCTGTTTTTAGTGTTGGCTTGTAGTTTGTATGTGACGGCAGGAGTCGAAGACATGCAAGTTGAATGCAGAAAGTTGAACTCACAAAGGGCCTGACGTACTGCGGCTTGACTCTTGAGTTGGCTTTGGCCTTGTAGTTCTTAGTTTAGATGAAGGGAGTTGAAAGCATGTGGTCGTAAGTCACAAGGTTTGATACACAGCCTCGTTATCACATAAGTATTTGATGTCTTTTTGGTGCTCGTTTGTCGTATTCTTGTCTCCTCTTGTCAGGAAACCAAGCCAGTGGACGTAGGTTCGTTTTGTGAGTGTATATCGCATTTCTGAGACCCCATTTTGAGCAAGAATCTTATTTTAAAAGTTAGGCAATCTTTAATAAAGTCCATTGCAAAACTGGGAACTGATAAGACGTCGTGCCATGCCTCATTCCTGTTGAAAACTGGTAATACTGTTATTGGTTTCAAGATATCTTCTCTTTATAAAGCGTTGTTNTTTGGTGCTCGTTTGTCGTATTCTTGACTCCTCTTGTCAGGAAACCAAGCCAGTGGACGTAGGTTCGTTTTGTGAGTGTATATCGCATTTTTGAGACCCCATTTTGAGCAAGAATCTTATTTTAAAAGTTAGGCAATCTTTAATAAAGTCCATTGCAAAACTGGGAGCTGATAAGACGTCGTGCCATGCCTCATTCCTGTTGAAAATTGGTAATACTGTTATTGGTTTCAAGATACCTTCTCTTTATAAAGCGTTGTTATGTGTGATACTTTTTTCAGTTCTCCTTCTGTTCACTTTGCTTACCTCAAATTGAAGTGGTTCTAAAATGCTTCTTTTGTTGGGGATACTGCGAACTCCCCCTTTTGTATTAGCTGAAGATCTTTGACGCATGCGTTCATCTTTGAAAATTTCGCATTGCTCGACTGGGTCGACTATTTCAGTCCCCTGTGACCGGCAGTGAGGATGACCCTGAAGGCCCTACTGCGCAAACTCCAATGGTCTTACACGGGGGAAACCTGTAAGACTTACGCTGGCAGTATCCCGAACAATCTTACGTACACAGATCTATAAAAAGAAGGATGTGTGCGATATTACCCACGGTATGCAAGACTCAAGCCAATTTTTAAGTGCCCCCCCCCCCCCACCCCCGTTAAGGAGCCTATCATGTCACAGGATAAATTTGCATAACGTCAATCGACACTTATCACGCTACTTTTCTTGCTGTTGCAAAATTGCTTCTTATTACAAACCTAGATTCCTCGATTGTCAGATTTTTCTGGATTTGAATATGTTGGATCCAGCAGTGTTTGTTTTACCCAAAAACCAGCTTGCACGCTTACTTTCCCTATCGATTGAAAGTTTTTAAGTTTCAAAATGACAGCAACCTTTAGAATCTTTTTTCGTTTTATTTTTCGTATTACAGTTCTTTGAAAATAGTTTGGTTTGATACGGCAGAGTTCAGGTGCAACCTCTTTGTTAGATGACTGCTGCCGTAGACTTAACCATGCTTTTCAAAGGTGGATACGATATATCATTGACAAAAAATACCATTATAGATTCACGATTCTGGCACATGAAAGCATAGATACTGATAGAGACTCTGTCTATGAGCTTTGAACGTTGAAAGATGTTACAATCAACTTTTAGAGTGTAGCCGCTACTTGAGAGGTCTATGGTTCGATTCTTGCTATATGCTAGTACGCTACAAATTTTGTTGTGGACTATCCTGGGTGCCAGCGCCAAGAAAATAAAAACAAAAAATAAAGAATGTGGATGAAAGATTTTAGTGCTGGATGTTTACTGAATACTTTATAATCAAAGACATATCCTCATGCAGATGAAGCATGCCTGGCGTGAACTAAAGAAAGAAGTTTGTCGCTGAAGAGATGTGGAGGTAATCAAAGTAATGTGAGGATAACACCTAAGCCTACCTGCACGAATGATGGCTCGTCTCGCGCTGGGATCTTCAATTATGATCTCACTATCTCCATGATCCCTAGAAACACACAGTTTGCGATCATTGTGGCTTGCCTCTTCAACAGGCGTCCAAGAAATCTAAGAACATTCTGAACTGCGGAGGAACTAAACGAAGCCTACTAACAGCTCACAAAATGCCCTTTTCATGTGGTAAAGCCCTTCCGAGGCACTTGACAGGAATCGATAAAATGTTGCTGTTTCAAGAACTAACTAGACTCTCACATCTTTTCGTCTTACACCCAGGGGGGGGGGGGGGG
>REGM01000047.1:1290458-1303608 GCA_004194415.1 Aurelia aurita
CTCATATGTCCTAAGAATCGTAAAAATCGGGGATTTTTCCGATCCCCGATTCTTACGATATATGAGAACGTCCAAAAACAAGCATCCCAGTCTGTCCCCGATGATCCCAGTCTCATGTCGTCAGAATCGCAAGAATCGAAAGCATTTCTATTTTTCTGATGCGTCCCCGACCGTCCCCGATCGACTGGGATTTTACGACTAATGAGAACGTGTTCGTAACGAGACTGGGACATGTTTCGGATTTGTCTGAGACTGGGATCGTCGGGGACAGACTGGGATGCTTGTTTTTGGACGTTCTCATATATCGTAAGAATCGGGGATCGGAAAAATCCCCGATTTTTACGATTCTTAGGACATATGAGGACAAGGCTTTACCTCATTGATCATGTAGATGCATGAAGCCCAAAGCATGTCCCAGTCTCGTTAATCCCCGATTTTTACGATTCTTAGGACATATGAGGACTAGGCTTTACCTCATTGATCATGTAGATGCATGAAGCCCAAAGCATGTCCCAGTCTATATGAGAACTAGGCTTAAATAGTTGATAATTCCAATTAATTTTAGGACGTAAACAGTTGATATTCGAGACTAGGCCATTATTAATTATAAATAAATTGGCAGATGATAAATACAATCGATAAATTCGGTTGAATAAACTGACTGAAATTGAAAATGGTCAAAACTTTACAATATCAATGAATCATAAGAATTATTATAGCCGATCAAGAGGGTTCAAGTTATTTAAGAAGTCTGCAGGATCAAGTTCCGAGGATTTTTAAGGATTAGAAATTTACTTTTTTCTTTCAGGTCGCAAAAAAGATGGAGAGACGAGGCTGGTCGTGATGGTCGCAAAAAACAAGGTATTCGCAGTCGAAGCCCTTCCCCAGCACGTCGAAAAAATCGGAGAGGCGACCACGATTCTTCTGATGACACCGGGTCCGATTCATCGCCCGAACGAAGACGAAAAACGAAAAAGGTATCGCGCCCGAAGAACAGCTCTAGCAGCAGCGATTCAGAAGACGACAGTCGCCGAGTCAAATCGAAAGATGGAAGAATTGATAGAGAGAACGGCCACCGAACTTATAATTATGATAGACGGTACGAAGCGAGAAGCAGGAGTCGTTCACGGAGTCGTAGTCGAGAGAGAAGAGATAAAAGATTTGAGAAGAGAAGAGAAAAAGAGAAAAATAGAGACGACAAGGAAAGGTTTAATGATTATCGAAATAATTATGATAGGTATGATAAGAAAAATCGCAGGTAATATTTTTATAGTATTTCTTAACGTCGCTTTTCATATAATCTTTTGATGAGAACATATACTACGTCTTTAGAACAGTTTTAAGAAGGAAACTTAGCTGGACGCTGGATAAAGGGATTTGGAAGTCCTGTAGAAGTCCATGCCACCCAACAAGCTTTGTTGTTTAAAACGTATGTTGGTAAGCATAATAGGTGTCAAATCTTTAGAAAAAAAATTCACAAATGGTTAATTGATCTTCCGTCTATGATATGGTGGCAAACAGAAATCTGTAGCTTTCTTGTTTACGAATTTGATGACGTCACAAGCTCAAAACTGGTTGAAACATGGCAGACGCTCTAATCCGAAAAATAATCAAGATGTCAAAAATTGCCAAAATAGACTTGTAGCAAAGTACCTGAAGTTTCTTTCAAGCCATTAAATCAAACGGAAGATGCATTAACCATTTGTGCAATCTTTCTAAAGATTTGATGACTATTTTAGTGCGTATCTGACAGGATAGAGAAGGGGCCACATTGTCTTTAGACATGAACAATATTTTGATCGAGCGATAAAGGGGGAGTGGCGGAGGTCAAAAACATGGTAGCTCGGTAGGATAAGAAAATGTTTTTAATTGTAAGTTACCTTTAAGTAATTTAGTTTATCAACGAACACTTGGACATTTCTTACCCTAATTGGTATCATTTGCCCTCGGTGAAACCCAGTTTTCTTAACATTTGAGTTTTCAAATGGCCTATTGATAATTTTGGCAACAGAAACTGCTGGTCTTTAGAACATCTCTATTCCTGTGTTAGCTTTCATCGAGCAAAACCGATGAATTCGACGCACCATGAAGCCCGGATTTATCATCTCTCCCAGATGTTTTCAATGCTTTGTATCTTATACGTGGTATCTTCCAAGTTTATCTTCTGTATGTACAAGTTAAGGTTGCCTTGGACTTACTCCTCTCGTCCCAATGTTTTCACTCCATTCCTTTTTTACGGCACCATCAGTTGTACAAAAACACGCCTCTACGGAGGAGCATAAATTTTAGGGTTGCCTTTAGTAGGCTGAAATTGTTTTTCAGGGATTTCTTGGATTTTTGTCAGTCTTAAGCCCTGGCCAAACTAGCAGACATTATTTGCCAAACAGTCACTCTCCTTCGCAGAGGCTGTATTACTGAAGGACGGACCGAGCGGAAGGAAGGAAGGATGGACCGTGACGAAGGCGCAACGAGCATCGGTCCTCCGGTATACAGCCTCTGCGAAGGAGAGTGCCAAACAGTTATCATTTCCTTGCCAATCAACGTGTTTTCCTGTTTGGCCATAGAGAAAAACATTGCTTGACAATCATATTTGCTTCGTATTTTCATTCTTTCGTATTTCATTCTTTTAAGGAGGGCTGCTATTCAGCAGACGCTGTTTTCGAGGGGCCCTCGACATTTTTTTCTTTTCTTGCTTATGACAAGCAGATGATTTATTTATACTTTTCAAAATCATTGCCCAACACATTTGTCTTAATTCTGCTTGTCAAGCAATACAATGTTTTGCGACGTGGCCAATGGGTAAAAATTTTGCTTGCCAAACAAATCTCAACTGTTTCGCAAACAATATTTGCCCTTTTGGCCAGGGCTTTAATGTAATAATTTGTAGGCATGAACACCGCAGCACGACGAAAAACAACAGCAAGTATGTTTAAACTTAATGATATATATTGCCAATATTTCGTCCTACCATGCGGGACTTCTTCAGGGATGTTATACGAAAGCTACGCTTAGGATTAGAATAATCCCTTTGTTGTAATCCTTGTGATATTAAACCGTATCTCCTTCGACCTACCCTGCAATAAACCACAGAACATTTCTAGGCCACAATTTTAGAGTAGATTGTATTCTAATCGATATACGTCGTTTTGTTAATTTGCGTGATTTAGCCAGTGTACAATTTTAGCTGTTTCATGTTAAGGGTTCAAGTGAACAAATTGAAATTTATTTCGGAATGAGAAAACCTTTCAGAATTCACTTGCATTTATCTTTCCTTTCTTCCAGGGACGCCGGACGGGGCACCGTTTCAGGGGGGTAACGCTGCAAGTTAAAGGCAAAACAAGAGAAAAGTAACCAATTTGTGCCACTTTCGAGAGGGCAGATCACCCCCCCCCTCCCCCGCGTCCCCCTTTCGGGCGTCCCTGCTTTCTTCCACTCGACATGCGTTATAGCTTAGAACTTGGAAATCATAAATGGAAGATATTTGCTATCAAGACGCGCAATTTATTTCAAGGGCTAGATAGAAGTTTGCGTAGTTAAGGCTGGTTTCCTCTGCGCGATGAACTACCATCGCTTTCCTCATCGCCAGTTTTTCAAATGCGATGAGAGTCCATCTTGCACTGACTGCGAACAACCTTTGGCTGTATTCACACTGGTGGTAAAAATCAAGCCTAACTGCCAAATGTCGTTCCCAGTGCAAGATGAACTTTCATCGCAATTGAAAAATTGGCGACGAGGAAAGCGGTGACTGTTCATCGCGCAATGGGAACCAGCCTAGCGTATCTTTCGGAGCTCGTAACTCAGATAGTTGTTAACCAAGGTAGGGATCAATCGATCAAGTTATCAATAAGTAAGTCAAACAATTTGAAGTGTGAAGAGAAATATTTCAAAATTGTCAAACTGTGATACGTGACAAGATCCAATCAAACTGAGACATTTTGTTGGGACAGCCTGTAGATATTGCCAG
Organism: Aurelia aurita; assembly: GCA_004194415.1. Lineage (NCBI taxonomy): Eukaryota > Metazoa > Cnidaria > Scyphozoa > Semaeostomeae > Ulmaridae > Aurelia > Aurelia aurita. The sequence goes on from REGM01000047.1 coordinate 1,294,423, forward strand.
TAGAATGGCCTAGAATCTACCTGTAACTAAAAATGATTGTTGTACACTCGAAACATGTTTTAAGAAATCAAAAAAGTCATTCTTTTTATTAGATACTGGTAGATATTCAGGATGGTCTTTGGTTCAACGGAAAATCTTCCTCTATGAACGAGTTAAAGTCTGTCTCAAATTAGGTGCTGTTTATATAAGAAGGGCCTCCTAAGAGGGCTGATTTTATTTTGCGTTTACATGGAGAGCTAGCCCTTCTAGGAGGGCTAGACATGATGGCACCAACAACCATTCGAATCCTATTGTTCTGCTTTTTTTTCACTTTCTTTTAAGTTGGTAAGTACTACATGATAGCTAAATTAAAATCTAATTAAAACCAACTATCTAAACTATTTACAAACAACAATTTAATAACAGTAATACTAAAAGTAACAGTAACAGTAATACTAAAATGTTAAAAAGAAGGGGACCAAGGGCAGAACCTTGGGGAACCCCTTTTGTTATTCTTTTCCATTCACTAAAGTTAGAATTAATCTTTACTCTTTGGTATCGTCCCTGCAGGTAATCTTGGATTAATAATAATGAATCTCTACTTAGTCCTTAAGCGTCTAATTTTTCTAGTAAGAGTTCATGCGAGAGACAATCAAATGCTTTGGAGAGATCCATAAGGATGGTGCCCCCAATTTTCCTACTGTCTAAGCATTTTTTGAGATCTTCAATATATCTTACAAGAGCATGTTGTGTTCCATAGCCTTTACGAAAGCCGCAAAAGAGTGGAGACAGCAGATGATAAGAGGAATCATATAGCTGATTGCATTTGCATTGATTCTATTGTTTCCGCCAGTCCGCCTGTGTGAGGGCTAGCCCTCTTGATTGCGTTTACATGGGAAATTTCCAGCCCTCCTAAGCGAGATCTCGGGTACTCAATAGCGAGATCTCGCCTAGGAGGGCTATCACTCCAATCCTGTCATGTAAACCAATAGTTTTCTATTGACTATGTGTCGCTATGTGTAAACGAAAAAGGGTTTTATCAGGGATTAGACCAGAAGGTCGAGATCTCGGCAAAGATCAATTGTAATTCTCTCCATGTAAACAGCACCTTAGATATCAGATGAAAGTGTCCGCGAATAAGGATGATTGAAGTCTTCTGCATCAGTAATTTTGCGTTATCACAAATCTCACCTGACATCTAATTGAGATAGACTCCAAATTCTTTTTTCATGACAAAGGGCCAACTAATCACCTGTGATCTCTTCTGGACACCCTGTGCACCTGATTTCTTTGTAAACCAACAGATCTGCTTCAATGCTCAAGGAGACACAGTATACACCATTGTTTTGCTGCGAGCAAATTTGCATCACAATGCAAGGTCTGGCCTTGCTTTCGTTATCAAAAACTGATGCGTTGCAGTTTTTCTGTGTTCTTGAGTTCGTCGCAGTCTTTCGTCGTTGGCACAATTCGATGGTGGATAAAGATATTTCTGATTGATACTACTGACTTTTCTTCGCAGCTGCCAGCTGGGAATTTTGGACCAACAGAGAAACACGAATATCACAAGTGAACAAAGAAAGGTAAGGATGAAATTTGATAGCAATTGCTTGCCTTGTGCAAATTTAGATCCCGTTTACACTATACCGGATAGCTATCGTCGCGGAGTGACCTCTATCGGATAGGGCCACTGTTTACACTATACCGGATAGCTATCGTTGCGTCTTGATTTTCGTGCCAGTTGGGCCTTCTGTTTACATTATGAGGAAGCAATCCAGTATTGTTTCTTGATCCTTTGTTTTTGTAATTTATTGTTTCTCATTGTTCTCGAAGTAAAGAAATAAAAGACCAGGCGGAGAAAGGGGGTATCGTCCCCCGAAGGCGAAATTTATGAGACAAGGTGGATTTGGTCAATCTTGGGGCGCTGATTTCGAAAATCGATGTTATACGGGCATATTCGGGGGCTTTCAGCCTCGTTTTGATGTTGAAAGTCTCGTTTTCAAGCAATCGAACAATTTCTCCTTTTAACTGTCTTAGAACGTACCAATTGCTATTTAGAATATCTAAAAATGATAAAAGATAGAGCATGAGGATAAATAAATTGTTACTGAACCTTTTTTTGCAATATTTGTCTCTTTCTTGCCTCACTTTCATGCTTAGATTCAACATTGGTAAGAAAATCAATCTGCTCCCATATACTTAGGGCCACTTACCAATGAAAGCAATTCAAATCAGTTCAGAGAAGACTCACAGTACCCGATAGTGCTATTTCCAACCTCGTCCCCAGGGCCTTTTGTCATATTTGGACGGAGACGAAAAGGCCCTGGGATCGGCTGGTCACATAAGCAATCTGATTGGCTATTACTTTTCGCATAAATTAAGTTCAATTCAATTCAACGTGTTACCACATTAGCGATCTGATTAGCTGTTGCTTTTCACATAAATTATATTCAATTCAAGTCAACGTCTTATTTCGAATCGTTATTGCGTGTCTGAATCACCCTCCGTTCCAAAGGTCATTTGCTCTGTTTAGGCCATGCGAATGTGTCGAGCCTTGAAAAGTACCTAACCGTTTTAGCTTGAGAAAAGGCGCAGAATATGAACGGTTTATGCATGGTTTATGCTAGCATTTGCAGACATTGAGCACCTTATGATTCCTTAGGCTGGCCAAATTTGTTTTCTATCTTTTAGTACGTTTGTTTTGATCAGGAAAATTCCATAGGATTCAATCAAATTAATTCCATCACGTCTCGGAACTGAATGACCACAGAAAATAATCTTTTGTGCTAGCAACTCAAACAACTCTCAAATTTCCTCCTGTGACCAAAACAAAGCGAATGACAAACATATTTAGTCAAATTGAAAAGGAGAAGTTCCATGAACAAATATGAACAAATATAACGACAACTTGCGGAGTGTCGGTTACGAATAGGAAAATTTTGCTTGTAGACTTTGATAGGAGGATATGCGGAAGCAGGCAGCAACTGGTACAGGACTACAGAGTGACTTTCCACAACTAGGATGCCACAATGGCGAACGGGTTGGTGAAACGACGACCACATTTGAGCCATTGATCAGACTTCCAAAACCAGTTCCAAACATCGCACCTGCTTTGGCTTCAGAGAAAACTTTGATCATACGACGAAAGCACAGTTGCAAATCTTTGAACAACTGACAGAAACCCCCAAAACAAGAGCTGTCTCCTGTCTGCGGCTGCCTGTCTCCTCCATTGCAAAACATACCGTAGCTGTGGCCTAAAGTATAACTGCTGCATACATTACGATTTNATACTATCACATAGTCACCAGGAGGACATCAGCAGCATATACAATCGCAAACAATTTGTGTCTGCTTACTCATCATTACGTCCAAACATTTAAATACTGTGACTGGCAACTATATTTTCAGTCACCTTGGTGCTTTTTCCGAGGAGTCGATGCTTGCCTTTTTACGGATCTCGCTCAATTTCTCACCTTTGCTTTTTCTTCAAGAAGTATTTGGCAATGGCGATGTTTCTGAGTATATTAAAAATGGTGGTTTTATTGGAGGGTGACGTTGAAAAGGTTTAAGTCATAAATGCTTATGGTTTCAGTAGACCACATTCATGTGTCCTTCGTTTAAATGGCAGTCAAGGATGTTCGTGTATCTTCTTGAGAAGAGACCAAGAAAACAATCAACCTACGCCTTCTTTCATCATAAAGAATGAGGTTTGCAGTTGCTACAAATGATGATTTAAAGTAAATCAAGGAAGTTAAAAGCAGCTTAGCTAGGGGCACTGGGGTAATCTGAATATAACCTATTGTATTTGATATTCTCAATCGATGAAAACAATGGGAACATAAGTGGCTCATGTTCGTATTTTGTTCCATGTTGGCATCAGATCGCTATATCTCCGTTCATTTACTCTAGCTCTTTCCCATACGCCTAGCTAATCAATAATCAACTTGTTTGTTAAGCCAGAGCGTTTAGGTAATGTTGGATTGGGTGCAGATCGCAACAAATGGAGCCATGATAGCTGTTCCCATAACTTCGCCGATATGTTCCCATAACTTCGACTACGGCTGCAATAGCAGTGAGGAAGAAGTAGATATCATTGAGGGTGCCAATACCTGACAACATCGATGAAACAGACACGAAGATGTATACATTTTTATGATATCTTTAGAAAGCTACACTTTAGCTGAACTGTATGCTCCTATACGTCCAATACCTCTATGCAATAAATTCTCCTTACCTTATGATTATAACTTGGATGTATTATTGAAATATCATTTGAAACTTCGGATTAACTTTTGAAACCACTTAGAATTTCAACATTTAGTTGCAAAACTCCTAAGAAAAAGTTGCAAATCTATACCATATCAAGAATTTGTCATCGTACGTAATATTCCTTTTGCAGCTTTTACCGCCACATGAGAACGAGGCCTGGTCCTTTATGTCACTAATAACGATCAAAAGGGAGTTGAAATAGCACTATCGGGTACTGTGAGTCTTCTCTGAACTGATTTGAATTGCTTTCATTGGTAAGTGGCCCTAAGTATATGGGAGCAGATTGATTTTCTTACCAATGTTGAATCTAAGCATGAAAGTGAGGCAAGAAAGAGACAAATATTGCAAAAAAAGGTTCAGTAACAATTTATTTATCCTCATGCTCTATCTTTTATCATTTTTAGATATTCTAAATAGCAATTGGTACGTTCTAAGACAGTTAAAAGGAGAAATTGTTCGATTGCTTGAAAACGAGACTTTCAACATCAAAACGAGGCTGAAAGCCCCCGAATATGCCCGTATAACATCGATTTTCGAAATCAGCGCCCCAAGATTGACCAAATCCACCTTGTCTCATAAATTTCGCCTTCGGGGGACGATACCCCCTTTCTCCGCCTGGTCTAGTATCGGATAGCTGCGTTTACATCATGCCAAAACCATGCCGGAGTGATTTTCATGTCACCTACAAAGCGAAGTGATTTTCGCTCCGATTTGCGGAGCGTCTTGTATCGGATAGCTCTGGCATGATGTAAACAGCACCCCTATCCGATACGAAAATCGCGGCGCGACGACAGCTATCCGGTAGTGTAAACGGGGCCTAAAAGTAAATGAACGGAGATATAGCGATCTAGTCTAAACATAGCACAAAAGAACGGCACGCGCCACTTATGTTCCTATTGTTTTCATCGATCGAAAACATCAAATACAATAGGTTCTATTTACATGGACCCAGTCCCCCTAGCTAAGTTGCCTTTTAACCCCGTTGATTTACTTTAATGGTCCAAACGGCGAAGAAAGTCGTCGTGAGATCTCCAAACTGTAATTTGTGTACCAGTTTTCTGTCAGACCTCGTCTGACCCACCCTTGTTGCCGGAATCTACAGGTACTACTTCCGAGGGTCGTGAAGCGTAAAGGGGTCCCTCTGATTCCATTTTCAAGTCATATTCCGTTGCAGATCCCTGTCAGTTTTTGCAAGTGTATTGACTTTATTCAAAATCCCCTTCCGGGTCGGTTGCTTTTGCTATTTGACTTTAAGGTCCCAAATCATCAAATCCAAGGCCCAGGACATGTATTTTGTATAAGAAACTCTTTGTAAGAAACTGAACTTCCAAGTCACCAAAAATCTAGAAACTCGAGTACTGGAAAGTATTGTTTAAGAAACGTTTTTATTTCGCCTGAAGCTTACTTCCGCTTGTTCGCCTTACTATGGTGTCAAACAGGGACCTGTGGGCCCAAAACTGATCAAGACCCCTTAAACTAGGCCTAAAAACGTTCGTGTCTCCTCCATGGTATCCTGTTCCGTAATAGCATATGCATTTGTATGGAAAAGGCCATAAGATTTAGTCATAACATGACCAAACAAGTTAAAAATTGTGTTAGCACCTTTTCTAGGGACAAAATGCTTAACGTGTCTGTACACGTTAGAGAATCTGTCAATTAATCAAATTTTGAGCACGTATCAAGGAAGACCATTGCCTGAGAAGGCACCACACGGATTTTTTATAAGAAACTAAGAATTTGAGTCAGTACTGAAAGTTTCTTCAAATGATTAGATTTTGAGTACTCAGAGTTTCATACGAGTTTCTTATGGGTTCCATAACTATAACTATCTTCATGTTATGTTTACTGCATGTGCCCTCATGAACATGTCAAGACGAAGTTTTTCGAAGCCTTTCCAATGAGGCCCCCCAGGGGGTCTGTCTTCCCATGTTCCCTAAAAAATTTAAAAAAATCTCCCTTGTTCCCCGTAATGTTTCTTGAATGTTCCCTGAAAATTTTCAATAGGAGGTTTTAAAATGTTCCCTGCTCCCTAATACAGTTTTTAATGTTCCCTTAATCCCCATTAAAAATGTGAGATGTTCCCTAGCCTGTGCTCCAGACCACTTGAAACAAATGTTCCCCTGTTCCCATTAATAAAAATGGCAAGTTCCCTTGTTCCCCATAACCCCTGGGGGGGCCTCTCCAATGTATTTCCCAGTACTGGAGTTTCTTAATTTTTTGGCGATCTGAGAGTTTAGTTTCTTATAAGCGGTTTCTTATAAAATTAAATACGTGTATGTATGTCTCATAGTTTAGCTTTTTTCTCTCTCCTAGGGGCCAGCACTGTTCCCAAAATGCTGCTTTTTCCTTTGACTTTTTAGCATTTCTGTGGGCTGTCCTCAAACCGGTTTATTTGTAAAATTGTGCCTACTTTGCTGTGCGGTTTTTTTCGCGAATCTGCAGGACAAAATAGGGCCAAAAATTTCAAGGTACTTGACAACTTCTGGAAGGGTCTCCAAGCAACCAGCATAATCTGTAAGTCAATTGTCGACAGCATCTCATCCTAATTTTCTGTTGCTGTAGGTCAACCAGTCGACTGAATGTTCTAGAGCATGGCCAGCGCAAATTTGAGAACAGATGAACCCCACTGGCAAGTATCGAAGAGCTCTTTCAAAGATAGATTGCTGCATTTCCATAACAGTGATTTCATGAGTGATGTTACGTTTGTAGTGAAAGATGCGAGAATTCCAGCTCACAAGGTTTATCTTGCAGCAAGCAGTCCAGTGTTTGATGCAATGTTCAATGGCCCCCTTGCACCAGATGGGAAATCTGAAATAACGATAGCGGACTGCCCATATGAACAGATTTTCATTGATTTCCTCAGATACTTCTATGTTGGAGAAGCATCTCTAAGTACAACAAACATGTTCATGATTCTCTATCTTGCAAAGAAATATATCGTACCAGGTCTTGAGAAAAGCTGTCGAAATTTCATCGCAAATAACCTCGATGAGGGCAATGTGCTTACAGCCTTGGAATGGTTGTTTAAGTTAAATGACGAAGAAGCAAAAGAATCATGTATGAAATTCATATACCACACAGTTCGCTATTTAGTTAAAAGCAAAGAATTCTTTCAATTAAGTTTACAATGTCTTACACACATTCTGGAGTCCGATTATCTACAGATCGAAGAGATTGATTTATTCTTGGCAGTGGCTAAATGGTGCACCGAAGAATGCGAGAGAAGAGGAGTCAGCGAAGGCAGCTCAAAAACAAAGCGAGCAGTTCTCGCTGATGCTCTTTACTTGATTCGATTTCCAGTGATGTCAAGTAAGCAATTTGTAGATCACTGCGCGTACTCTGAGCTCCTGTCAGCTGATGAATCAAGAGACATTTTGTGCTACATTACCCACATAGAAAGGCAGCCACGACCACAGTCTGCTGGGTATCAGCGAAGGAAAGTGGCGAACTTTCCTTACAATGATCATTCAAAACAATCAGATCCTACGTTTATGCATATCACTGAGAAGCTGAAGTTTCCGAAAGAAAAACGCAAAAGTTTAGAATGGATGCAATTTGTGTCCACAATGGACGCAATCACTTCAAAGAAGTTGGTAAAGAAATGCTCATGGTGTGGTTCCACTTCATAACAAATCAACATTAAGCAACTTTAAGTGTTTTTCTGAAGCCCAAACAGGAATGCGATTAGCTCCTACAGCATGGCGAAGATAGATAAGAGACTGCCTACTTCAATATATCTGTTTTTTTACATTTCAATATTTCTAGATTATGTTTACACAGCCATTTTTGTTTCTGTCAAATTCGCATAAGTCGGATCTCTTGAGGATGTTGACAGGGGGTATGGCTGGTCCTGGGTACTGCCTCCTTAGCACCTGATACTGACAGTGGCGTAGCCAGGGTGCTGTCATTGTGGAGGGGCAAAATTGCGAGCGAATCGAGCAAAAATTGCGGGTCCGGGGGCTTGCCCGCGGAAAAATTTTTGGGGCCTCGCCCTTCAGAACGTCGGAAAACGCCCCTTTTTGGAGAAACCATCCTAAAATGAGAAAGAGAAGAGTACTCATGATGGGCTGTTTGGCGAGGAAAATTTCGATAATCAGGACAAGGTGTGGAGACATTCATGATCTTCATCTTTTGTGCTGTAACATTTCAAAAGTTTGATAACGAAAGACATGACATTTCCCTTGCAGGATTATTAATTTTGCCAGAAGTTTCATTGACCCCCCCCCCCCCCTGAGGTGCTGATTTTATTGCAGATTTGGGATTTTCTCAGACACCAACTTTTTTACCATTGGAGGGGCGACCGCCCCCCCCCCCTTTCCCCCTGGCTACCCTACTGGATACTGATACCTTCGGAACCTGGTACTGGTAAGAATTACTGTGGTACTAAGCACTAAAAATGGCTATTTGTGAAAGTACACATTTTTGACAAAAAAGTAAGGCTATACGCTTACCTTTTTCGCTAGAATTGACTATTTTTGAAAGTACCTATTTTTCACCAAAAAGTAAGGCTATAGGCTTACCTTTTTCGCTAGAATTGACTATTTTTGAAAGTACCTATTTTTCGCCAAAAAGTAAGGCTATAGGCTTACCCTTTTCGCTAAAATTGGCTGTTTTTGAAAGTACTAATTTTTGACCAAAACGTAAGGCTATAGGCTTACCTATTTCGCTAAGAATGGCTATTTGTGAAAGTACTAATTTTTGACCAAAAAGTAAGGCTATAGGCTTACCTTTTTCGCTAGAATTGACTATTTTTGAAAGTACCTATTTTTCACCAAAAAGTAAGGCTATAGGCTTACCTTTTTCTCCAAAATTGGTTATTTGTGAAAGTACTAATTTTTGACCAAAAAGTAAGGCTATAGGCTTACCTTTTTCGCTAGAATTGACTATTTTTGAAAGTACCTATTTTTCACCAAAAAGTAAGGCTATAGGCTTACCTTTTTC
>REGM01000047.1:1311662-1387840 GCA_004194415.1 Aurelia aurita
CTGTCAAGAGAAAATGAAAACTTGCACAGGAAAGGAAATGAAAACTTGCAAAGCCTACTTTCCTGAAAGTAATTTAATTATCAATTTCTTAGGCCATTCATGAAATGAATACATTTTCTTTCTTTTTGTTACCAATAATTAAAACTCAAAACACCCTTCCCAAGCACATTTGCTGTTCTTAAAAATGTGCCCTTCCAGTCTAGCGAAGGCATGCTTGCCTCCTTCATAGATCTAAAGTCATGCTTGCCTCCTTCATAGATCTAAAGTCATGCTTGCCTCCTTCATAGATCTAAAGTCTCCTTGAGAGGAAAAATCAAAATAGTTAGAAATGAGGCAAAAAACATGGAGTACAACGTCAAAATTATCGCTATTGATAGACTTGCTTCCAGTGCTGAAAGATTAATGTTTTTTTTTTTTTTATATTCTCATAATAATTTACATACAATAACAAAGGTACATAACGATACCACCGGGAGCATGGAAATGCATAGCAACCCTGAAGCCATTTACAATTAACTTAATTACAAACATACATAAAGTACTTAATTACATACGTAACATGCAATCAAAATGCATGAAGTGTCATCGAAGGCCAAAAACCCAACCCCGACAGGGAAGAAGCCACCCCGACAAACAGTAACACCAAAACGACATACCCAATGTTTCTTTCAGCCATAAAGTGGAAAATCCTTCACTGTTATTCGTTAAATGCTGTGCTGTGATTACCGCGACAAAATATCGACGCAGTTCGGAAAATTAGTCCAGTATTTGGGTGCTGTATGTAAAATTAGGTGACCTCGTTTGAGTGGACTCAGTTTGGTGGTAGTCTCGTTTTGATTAGCGATAACTGGGACAGTCGGTCTAACTAAAATCCAGTCCAGTTAAAAGCAGTCTTTTTCTATTCATTTCTACGTAGCATCCGAAGGTAGTTTTCACAACAGAGTCTTTGAAGCCGCCATCTTTAGCGTTATTGTCTATTCGAATTGAAGTTTTAATTCGAGATTCGCGTTCAAATTGCAAATTTTTCCTATTTGTTGACATTGATTACTTGTTCCGAACTTTACCACAGCTCGAAACGACAGACCAAAATTTTTATGTCGTTAGGTGGTCGTCAGGGAGCTTTTTACCAGCATGCTTTGCGCGGCCGCCATCTTTAGCGTTCTTGTCTATTGTGAGAGATAAAAGCCTTTCAAGCAAAAAGCAGGAATTTCTTTCGAATAACATTACCTCTTTTCTCACAGTTTTATGTTTTTGTTTCAGTTGATGAAGCAATTCGTCCTTTTCTTCAACCAGCATTGAAAGGTTTTCGTTTTCAATTTCATAATTTGCTGTACGGTTTTCTAGCAACATCAGCTGTTTTTGAAATTCAACAATTGCATCAGATTGTAGTTTTCTATAAGGAAATGAAAGGTAAAGCTAATAAAACAAGCACACAAACTATCCTTGTTCAGGAATTTCATTTAAAAAATAAAGTGTTTCGATTGACCACAAATTAAAAAGTTTGAACGAGTTTACTTATATCTTTGAAAAAATTCGTCTTATTTTTAATATTTGGAGATAGAAGCTTGTGATTTTTTCGTGTTCTAAAAGAATTTCCAGTTCCTGTATTATACATTTTAAACACAGAAACACTGCAGAAACTAAAGTCTGCTTTGACAGTACTGAGACTTTTACCCCATTCCCACTGACAGACAGTAAATCCCCGCATATAAGAACCTATTTTTTTGAGGGCCAGGCTGAATTATGTTCTTATTTAAAAGGTACTTAGATTAATTTCAGGGTATAAAGGTTCTTAAAGGTTCTTATTCGAAGGGTCATTTATGAAACCTTTCAGGAGTCATATTTGCTCTTAGCAATGTTATCAATGACCCAGTAACCAATTCTAAGCTTAGAATCTTGACAAAAATTTTAGCCATTAAATAGAAAGGGAGTAGGTTCAGATTTCAACAGCCAACAGGGACAAAATCAATGAAATAAGGACTATCAAAACAACTTTTATTACTCTTGCAATAAGAACATATTTTTTATCAAACTGCAACAGGTTAATTACGAGGTGCCTAATTTAGGAAAAACAGCCTGTAGGTTCTTATTTTTCTAGGCTCTTATATGCAGGGATTTACTGTAGTTAAACCAGTTTTATTTAAATCAGGTAAAGTTTCAATCAATGAAATGCATTCTTGTTAGATTGACCAATTACAACTCAAAATTTGATAACCTGGTTTCGTTGAACAAGTTTAAACATGAAAGTGTGAATGGGGTATTTGAGTACTTTTCCCGGTAACTAGAAAAAAGTCTCTCGCACGACCTACGTCAAATTGGCACAGAAATGATATTCAGTTAATTGGCATTTTTCTCCCGAGTCACTTGAAACGCAAGTCGGTGGAGTTAGATGCTTTTCAAATACATTGGAGTGCCTTCATTTTTCTACGACGCGAAATTTAAATCTCAGGACTTTTAAAATGGATCTGTTGGTAGAAATTCTTAAACTCGTTGATCTGTTGGTAGAAATTCACATCCAGTCTGGTCTACCGGCAGCTTAATCTTATTGGATTCAAAGTTTTTATATTTAGATAGATGAACGACGCTTATGCATAATCTAACAACCTAAGCTAAGTTTAATCATCTCGTGTTAACTGAGGGATTTAATTTCTGCAACAAAATATCATTTATCGAAATAACGAAATAACATAAATCGAAATTTAAAGACCCATTGTCAACCATGATCCTTTGTGGCACCAAAGTTGACTTTCGTATGATAAAAAGTCGTTTCTGGCCTACATTCTGCTTGTGTTGCTTATCATTCGGAGCACAAAGGATCATGGTTGACAATAGACCTTTATACTTGCCAGAAAAGAGGTTTGGATCGAGCGTCCAAATTTGGTAAATTTTGAGAAAGACAACAAAAGCATGACCCCCGTTCTCAGTAGAAACACTGCTAGCTGTGGCATGAAATTGCTTCGGATCTCAGAACACTTTTGAGAGAGTTAATCATCGATAACTTGGCTCAAATTGAGTTTCTCAATTTGAGTAAAGTTATCGTTGATTTATTCTCTGAAAAATGTTCTGAGGTCCGAAGCAATTTCATGCCACAGCTAGCAGTGTTTCTACTTGGAACGGGGGTCATGCTTTTGTTTTCTTTCTCAAAATTTACCAGATTTGGACGCTCGATCCAAACCTCTTTTCTGGCAAGTAAAAAGGTCTATTGGCCTTTAAATTATCAATGCATGATAGCAACAATATATTAAAGAGATAATCACCTGCTTTCATTTTGTTGTTGCAGCTGCTGTTTCATAATTTCATTTTCATCGATTTTGATCTGCAAATCTTTCTGCATTTTCTTGTAATTGTCAATCTGATATTCTAGTTGTTTCATTCTTTCTTTCATTATTCCCATCTCATATTTGTAATCATTATTCTGAAAAGAAAATAGAACTGAAATATGAATATGAATTCCTTAAATTCAAACAAGGGTAGATGCTATCCTTAAGGTTCATATCGTAGAGCAGTCTCCATATTAACACTTCTCTGCAATGCTTCCCAGGCAAAGAATTTTGAACAGACAAGAACTGTAATTCTCGTTGGCCACTATATTTCTATCTTTGCGAACTTAAAGGGTTCCCACGCTCACCTAAATTTAATGTTTCGAAGCTCATAACTCAATAAGTCATAGATTATTCGTTCTGCCGAATATATTCTAAATTCCAGCAAATGGCAAACAGGTTTTTAGGGCAACTTGTACATTACCAGAAACTTTACAAAATTACCAGAATAGCTTTTAATCCGTGTTATTATTTTTAATGTGCCCCTCTTGACCATCCCTAGAGCCATAAAGAACTTCTTAGAGAAGTTTATTTGGTGAAGAACGCAATAGTTCAGTGATCAGCTAAAGTTAAGATGAGATGGGTAAAAATTAGATTTAGTTTTATTAGTGATTTCTTTATTGATCAAAAACTAAAAATCGTTAATTTGATCTTTACCTTATTTTCCGACTGATTCAGTTGTCGATTCAGTTGATTCAGTTGTGATTTGAGTTGATTGATCAATTCTTTCAAACTTGTCATGTCCATTTCTCGTTGATTCAAAACATTTTCCGACTGATTCAGCATCTGACCTTTTAAATCGGATTCCTAGAAGATTATCAACAATTAATCAATCAGTCAATCAATCAATCAACAATCAATCAATCAATCAATACAGCATCCAGGCAGTCGTGTTTTACCCAAGTTTTATAAACCAACACACATCATTTCTGCAACTTTTAAAGTTTCAGCGACTTAAATTTTCCAGTTTCTTTGCAGGGTTGACCAGAACACCAAAACATCAGATTGTCAGAAATTTTAGATCTGCACCAGAATTTTAGAGAATCTAGTTTTATAGAATAGGTAAAAAATGAAAAACAGCTTTTATTTTATTTTTAAAGTTGATTTCTCGCACAACTTTCCAGGTCAACAACCATCTCACTTGGGAAATTATCTGAAAATCTGAATTTCAAAATCATTTCAATCTCTTACAAAAGCGTTGGACCCCTGTTGAAAAAATTGAATTTTTGCCCCCCTCTCCCCTTGTCGATGTTGATTATAGTGCAAAAAGGGTTCTTTTGTGCAGATACACTGAACGGATGGTTCGCTAAAGCAAACAACATTGATATGGGGGAGGGGATTATTTCTGAAAAACTTAGACTATCATAGGGGTCCAACACTTTTTTAAGAGAACCTAGTTTTATCAGAGATAGAAGATGACAAATGACAAATGATGACAAAATGGCTATGGGGTGGTTATCGTCTTTTGCTTCCCATAGTATCGTCCCTGTAGTGTTTTGTAGAGTAATTCATTCGTAGTGTTTTAAGTACCTTGTTCTTGTAAAATTATTAATTAAATATAATAAAAAAATGCCAAAATACCTTTTCATAGTTGGAATTGATTTCTCGTGCAGCTTTCAAGGTTTCTGTGAGCTCAATATTTTTCAATTGACATCTTTCTATTTCTTCCTCGAGGTCCCTTATTTTGTCCTCAAGATCCGTTCTTAACCTGCTTTCCAGAGCAAGCTGGGCGTGTAATTCTGATTCCATTTGTGATGATCGTCGTAATTTGTCAGCCAAATCTTTTGAGTCCTGAAAGAATAAACAAATAGCCAGGTTTCTTCAAGCAAATTCAAGTCCTTTAGGGCCAACGTAGAAAAAGAGGAAGAATATTGTGCCCAACAAGGCATTTTACATACTTAGATTATACACTTTTTATAGATGTTGCTTAATTGCAATTTATTCGAAGAAGAGGAACTCTCCTATTTTCGTGAAAAGCAATTGAGAGTATTGTTGGGCCTGAGATTGAAAACATTTCAATAGTTACGGAATAAATAAAATCTCTTTAATGTGTCAATTAACAGACGAGCTTGGAAGGCTAGAAACCTTGGAAAAAAGAACATGAAATTTCCCTTAGAATGTTAAGCAGTATTTTAGATATGAAATTGCATTCTACGACGAATAAGACAAAAACTCTAAAGATGGCAGCCGCGCAAAGCATGCTGGTAAAAAGCACTCTGACGACTACCTAACGACGTACNTTTTTGGTGAAACTACGGTTCCCTGCCAACACTTCAATTTTTAACAGAGTTTTAGTTGCAGTCTAGATAAAAGTCTCGCAAGCAAAAAGCAGGAATTTCTTTTGAATAACGTTACCTCTTTCCTCACAGTTTTATGTTTTTGTTTCAGTTGATGAAGCAATTCGTCCTTTTCTTCAACCAGCATTGAAAGGTTTTCGTTATCAATTTCATAATCTGCTGTACGGTTTTCTAGCAACATCAGCTGTTTTTGAAATTCAACAATTGCATCAGATTGTAGTTTTCTATAAGGAAATGAAAGCTAAAGTTAACAAAACAAGCACACTATTCCCCAGTAACTATCCTTGTTCAGGAATTTCATTTAACAAATAAAGTGTTTCGATTGATCACAAATTAAAACGTTTGAACGAGTCTACTTATATCTTTGAAAAATTCGTTTTATTTTTTAATATTTGGAGATAGGAGCTTGTGATTTTGTCGTGTTCTAAAAAAATTTCCGGTTCCTGTATTATATACAGAAACACTGCAGAAACTAAAGTTTGCTTTGGCAGTATTGAGACTTTCACCCCATTCACACTGACATAGTTAAACCAGCTTTATTTAAACCAGGTTAAGTTTCAATCAATGAAATGCTTTCGATTTGTTAGATTGACCAATTACAACTCAAAATTTGATAACCTGGTTTACTTAAGCAAGTTTAAACTTGAAAGTGTGAATGGGGTATTTGAGTACTTTCCCCGGTAACTAGAAAAAAGTCTCTCGCACGACCTACCTCAAATTGGCACAAAAATTATATTCAGTTAATTGGCATTTTTCTCCTGAGTCACTTGAAACGCAAGTCGGTCGAGTTGGATGCTTTTCGAATACATTAGAGTGCCTTCATTTTTCTACGACGCGAAATTTAAATCTCACGACTTTTAAAATGGATCTGTTGGTAGAAATTCTTAAACTCGTTGATCTGTTGGTAGAAATTCACATCCAGTCTGGTCTACCGGCAGCTTAAGATTCAAGGTTTTTGTATTTAGATAGATGACCAACGCTTGTGCATAAGCTGGTAATCTAAGCTACGCTTAACCATTCCGTGTGAGCTGAGGGATTTAATTTCTGCAACAAAATGTCATTTATCGATATAACATAAATCGAAATTTAAAGACCCAGTGTCAACCATGATCCTTTGTGGCACCAAAGTCGACTTTCGTATGATAAAAAGTCATTTCTGGCCTACATTCTGCTTGTGTTGCTTTTCATTCGGAGCACAAAGGATCATGGGTAGGAATTGGCCTTTAAATTATCAATGCATGATAGCAACAAATATATTAAAGAGATAATCACCTGCTTTCATTTTGTTGTTGCAGCTGCTGTTTCATAATTTCATTTTCATCGACTTTGATCTGCAAATCGTTCTGCATTTTCTTGTAATTGTCAATCTGATATTCTAGTTGTTTCATTCTTTCTTTCATTATTCCCATCTCATATTTGTAATCATTATTCTGAAAAGAAAATAGAACTGAAATATGCATATAAATTCAACCTAATTCTGAACAAACTTATTCTCCATGGTCTGGAGCACAACCATACTTGGTGGAAGCAATTTCAAAATTCAGAAAGCTTTGAATTAAGAATTGTTCCAAATCTTAATTGTTTATTTAAAAACGGAGAAAATGGGCCTAATGTTGCGTTTGTTATTGTTTTTACCCAATGTGATTGGTCCAAATCCAATCAAAATTTGGTACTTCCATACGCAAGATTTCCAAGCTCTGCATCAATGAAAAATAGGCATTGTCGACATTATACAAGACGACTTGGGCAAGTCCAACATTATACCGGGTGAGTCAGAAAAAACGTGGGGCGTTTAACGAGCCATATTCTGGCGAAAAACAAGTTAAATGGGGATTGTTGAAGTTTTGTATTGCAGAAGAAAGATTGAATTAGTGATAGAAATTTAGATTGTTAAAATCAGTCATTTCTTTCATCATTTATTTGCGATTTTGTGACATAGCCATTTTGGCGAAAAGTATCGCTAGTAAAAAAACTTTCAGCTTGCTGACAATGGCAATTAAATGACTTGTCTCCTAGGGATACAACATAAGTAACATTGGTTTTTCCTTTTGTGCTCCAACACAATGCATGCCTTGTTTCAATTTGTTGGTAGAGGAGCAACATGTTTTTCATGGTTTAGAAGATCACACGTGCATGAATATGAATCTAATTGCAGGCTTATTTTAGCAATCTTGCAAAACAACATTTTATTAAAATCGCTCGTAAGTCTGGAACGGAAAGACGGATATCGACCAAACAAATTTTCATACCTAAGTTAGCATTTCTTCTATACAATGAACTTTAAAGCAACGAGCTTGCACATTAAACTGCATCAATAAAAATTGGCAAACACCCCACGTTTTTCTGACTCACCCGGTATATGAATTCCTTAAGTTCAAACAAGGGTAGATGCTATCCTTAAGGCTCATATCACAGAGCAGTCTCCATATTAACACTTCTCTGCAATGCTTTCCAGGCGAGAATTATGAACAGACAAGAACTGTAATTCTCATTGGCCTCTATTTTTCTATCTTTGCGAACTAAGGGTTCCCACGCTGACCTAAATTTGATGTTTCGAAGCCCATAACTCGATAATTTGTGAAATGATTTCTTGAGAATTTTACTAAAGTTTTAATTAACATCTGAGGAACAGAACTAGTTAAAATCAGAGATTATTCATTCTGTCGAATATTTTCTAACTCCTAGCAAATGCCAAACAGGTTTTTGGGGCAATAGAAAAACAAGGTTTTTGGGGCAACTTGTACATTGGCAGAAACTTGACAAAATGACCAGAATAGATTAAATCCGTGTTATTGTTTTAAATGTGCCCCCTCCTTTGACCATCCTTAGAGCCATAAAGACTTCTTAGAGAAGTGTATTTGGTGAAGAACGCAGTTTAGTGATCAGCTAAAGTTAAGATGAGATGGGTAAAAATTAGCTTGTATTTTTAATGATTTCTTTATTGATCAAAAACTAAGAATCGTCAATTTGATCTTTACCTTATTTTCCGACTGATTCAGTTGTCGATTAAGCTGATTCAGTTGTGATTTGAGTTGATTGATCAATTCTTTCAAACTTGTCATGTCCATTTCTCGTTGATTCAAAACATTTTCCGACTGATTCAGCATCTGACCTTTTAAATCGGATTCCTAGAAGATTATCAGCAATTAATCAATCAGTCAATCAATCAGTCAATCAATCAATCAATCAATCAATACAGGATCCAGGCAGTCGTGTTTCACCCAGGTTTTGTAAACCAACGCAATCTTTTCTGCAACTTTTAAAGTTTCAGCGACTTAAATTTTCCAGCTTTCTTTGCAGGGTTGGCCAGAACACCGAAACATCAGATTGTCAGAAATTTTAGATCTGCACCAGAATTTTAGAGAATCTAGTTTTATAGAATAGGTAGAAAATTAAAAACAAGCTTTTAGTTTGTTTTTAAAATTGATTGCTCTTGCAACTTTGCAGGTCTTGGTTCGTTAAAAAAAAGCATGGTAGACCTGGAAAATTATCTGAAAATCTGAATTTCAAAATCATTTCAATCTCTTACAAAAGCGTTGCACCCCTGTTGAAAAAATCGAATCGTTGCCCCCCCTCTCCCCTTGTCAATGTTGATAACAGTGCAAAAAGGGTTCTTTTGTGCAGATCCACTGAACGGATGGTTCGCTAAAGCAAACAACATTGATATGGGGGGGGGGATTATTTCCGAAAAAAATAGATTATCCCAGGGGTCCAACACTTTTGTAAGAGAACCTAGCTTTATCAGAGATAGAAGATGACAAATGACAAATGATGACAAAATGGCCATGGGGTAGTTATCGTCTTTTGCTTCCCATAGTATCGTCCCTGTAGTTTTTTGTAAAGTAATTCATTCGTAGCGTTTTAAGTACCTTGTTCTTGTAAAATTATTAATTAAATATAATAAAAAAATGCCAAAATACCTTTTCATAGTTGGAATTGATTTCTCGTGCAGCTTTCAAGGTTTCTGTGAGCTCAATATTTTTCAATTGACATCTTTCTATTTCTTCCTCGAGGTCCCTTATTTTGTCCTCAAGATCAGTTCTTAACCTGCTTTCCAGAGCAAGCTGGGCGTTTAATTCTGATTCCATTTGTAATGATCGTCGTAATTTGTCGGCCAAATCTTTTGAGTCCTGAAAGAATAAACAAATAGCCAGGTTTCTTCAAGCAAATTCAAGTCCTTTAGGGCCAACGTAGAAAAAGAGGAAGAATATTGCGCCCCACAAGGCATTTTACATACTTAGATTATACACTTTTTATAGATGTTGCTTAATTACAATTTATTCGAAGAAGAGGAACTCTCCTGTTTTCGTGACAAGCAATTGAGAGTATTGTTGGGCCTGAGATTTAAAACATTTCAATAGTTACGGAATAACTAAAATCTCTTTAATGTGTCAATTTACAGACGAGCTTGGAAGGCTAGAAACCTTGGAAATAAGAACATGAAATTTCCCTTAGAATGTTAAGCAGTATTTTAGATATGAAATTGCATTCTACAACGAATAAGACGAAAACTCTAAAGATGGCGGCCGCGCAAAGCATGCTGGTAAAGANGAATAGGTAAAAAATGAAAAACAGCTTTTATTTTATTTTTAAAGTTGATTTCTCGCACAACTTTCCAGGTCAACAACCATCTCACTTGGGAAATTATCTGAAAATCTGAATTTCAAAATCATTTCAATCTCTTACAAAAGCGTTGGACCCCTGTTGAAAAAATTGAATTTTTGCCCCCCTCTCCCCTTGTCGATGTTGATTATAGTGCAAAAAGGGTTCTTTTGTGCAGATACACTGAACGGATGGTTCGCTAAAGCAAACAACATTGATATGGGGGAGGGGATTATTTCTGAAAAACTTAGACTATCATAGGGGTCCAACACTTTTTTAAGAGAACCTAGTTTTATCAGAGATAGAAGATGACAAATGACAAATGATGACAAAATGGCTATGGGGTGGTTATCGTCTTTTGCTTCCCATAGTATCGTCCCTGTAGTGTTTTGTAGAGTAATTCATTCGTAGTGTTTTAAGTACCTTGTTCTTGTAAAATTATTAATTAAATATAATAAAAAAATGCCAAAATACCTTTTCATAGTTGGAATTGATTTCTCGTGCAGCTTTCAAGGTTTCTGTGAGCTCAATATTTTTCAATTGACATCTTTCTATTTCTTCCTCGAGGTCCCTTATTTTGTCCTCAAGATCCGTTCTTAACCTGCTTTCCAGAGCAAGCTGGGCGTGTAATTCTGATTCCATTTGTGATGATCGTCGTAATTTGTCAGCCAAATCTTTTGAGTCCTGAAAGAATAAACAAATAGCCAGGTTTCTTCAAGCAAATTCAAGTCCTTTAGGGCCAACGTAGAAAAAGAGGAAGAATATTGTGCCCAACAAGGCATTTTACATACTTAGATTATACACTTTTTATAGATGTTGCTTAATTGCAATTTATTCGAAGAAGAGGAACTCTCCTATTTTCGTGAAAAGCAATTGAGAGTATTGTTGGGCCTGAGATTGAAAACATTTCAATAGTTACGGAATAAATAAAATCTCTTTAATGTGTCAATTAACAGACGAGCTTGGAAGGCTAGAAACCTTGGAAAAAAGAACATGAAATTTCCCTTAGAATGTTAAGCAGTATTTTAGATATGAAATTGCATTCTACGACGAATAAGACAAAAACTCTAAAGATGGCAGCCGCGCAAAGCATGCTGGTAAAAAGCACTCTGACGACTACCTAACGACGTACAAATTTCAGTCTGCCGTTTCGACTGGCTAGCTGTGGTAAAGTTCGGAACAAGTAATCAACGTAAACAAATAGCACAATTTTGTAATTCGAACGCAAATATTTAATTAAAACTTCAATTCGAATCAAAAGTTTACTTTTTCTGCTTTGGACAGGTTTCCTTTCGAACCATGTTGCATTTGAGTTCAAGGTCGATTCGAATTCGCGCTAGCTAGTCGAAATGGCATAACCGAAATTTTTACGTCGTTAAGTGGTCGTCAGGGAGCTTTCTACCAGCATGCTTTGCAGTAAAATACAATGGAGTCTTTGGAGTCGCCATCTTTAGCGTTATTGTCTATTAAAACGACATCTCGTAAAATTTTTGGAGAAGGTTCAGTTTATGGGACTATTTTCCAAATAATATCAATTTGATAAATAAGAATTACCAATAATAATTCTTAAACATTATATGATAAAAAATTATTCCTTACCTGTTTAACATCATTGACAGTACTTTTTAGTTCATTGTTTTCATTATTAGAAACTCGATTCAAATCATCAAATTTTTTCTGTTCTTCCTTTCTTCTTTCTCTCTCAATCTCTATTTCTTCTTTCAGTTTCTTTACCATTGCTTGAAATTTTTCCTAAAAAGATAAACGTTGATCATGAATATGTAAAAGCTGACAGCCAAAAATTTATCTGTCGCACGAGATTATCGCCTAGACTTATTACACGAGTCCTTGTTTTCGCTCCATTCCCCCTAACCATACCCCCACAATACCCATTCCCCTTCAAACAATTTTTAGCGGAATATGACTGCAACAATAAATAATAATTCAATTCAATGGAGCAAAACTTTGACTCATATCATCAGTCTAATTATAGCCTACGAATAGACCCATTATCCAAAAGAAGAAAGGGTCTATGAAACAAAGAGCAAAAGCTTACTACTGCAGTTTCCAGAATTCTGGAAACTTAATTTATGCTGCCTTTGTTGAGACGCGTGTCACACATTAATTTGATAGAGGATTAAAATAATTAATTGGGAGGCCGTTACTCTCCTTCGCGAGGTTTCTTTTACGGACCACGGAATCACGGACCACGGAACTGCGGATCACGGAACTGCGGAACATATAAAGAAACCTCGCGAAGGAGAGTAGGAGGCCGTAGCAAGCTTTTCGTAGACCCTTTATTCTTTTTAATAACGGGTCTACTCGTAGGCTAATGAGATTGGCGAAGATATTTTTACTGAAAAAATATATTGTACAAAGCAGATTCTCTGCTACCTTCGGCGACACAAAAGCAATGCAACTAGATTTGATAATATTCCATGAGAATGAAACTACTTATTCCCTATTCCTACAACTCAGAATTTGCGTGACGGTATATCTCAGACAGTCTTTATTATTTAGATAAACATATCACACAATATAGTTGGCAGGGGAAGATTCATATCAATAACCATACCCCCACAATACCCATTCCCCCTAACCATACCCCCGTCGGAAGCAACTAGCCCCCCCGTCGGAGGAAATTTTGGGTTATTATCGGAGGAAATTTTGCAAAATGACGTACGAAAACAGCATTTTTTTGCCATTTTAGCCCCCCTGTCGGAAGTTCCAGCCCCTCCGTCGGAAGATTCCTAGCGCCACCCCTGATAGTTGGAAAAATCCACTGCTGGATTTAGTGTTGCATTGTTGCATTTGCTTAGGTGCTATTCTGAAAAATCAAGCTGCTAAGATTAAATTATTTGGATATAATGCCATTTGGTAGGTCTTTGGTTTTCTTTGGAGATTCTCTTTCAATTTAGAAAAAAAATGTGTAGTGATATTGTAGATCTAATCAAGAGATTCATGTGCACAAATTTATAAAGGAGTTCAGAAATGTTACAAAGTACAAGAACAGAAATGAAACAATCGTGAATACCTGTTCATCGATGGAAAGATCTTGATGTCTTGTAACCTGAGATGTTAATGATTTAATTTCGTCTTTTAGCTGATTGATGTATTCCTGTGATGATGCTAATTCTCCACTTGCATTTATCAACTTCTTGCCCAAATCTAGAATTAAAATGAAGAATTTTTTATAATCTGCAGATAAATTATACTCAATTAATAATCAAGTACGAACATTTTCAAACCTACTTGATCTGAAGATAAATTAATTATATTAAAGTGAATGACCTGAGCTATAAGGCGCCAGTCTATAAATAGAACAAAGACAAACCAAAACATGTCATTGTATTCTTTGGCTTTGCTTTCTTTCCCCAGGCCTTGAATGATCAAATACAATAGGCTATTTATAAACCTATGAGATCTCATCTTTTAGCTCAGGTCATTCACTTTAAACATCAATAAACTAATATGAGAATCCACGTCTCGTCACAGCAGAGAAATAGCAACTTGGTGATTTCATTCGAGTTTTGGATATGTCTTATAGGACTCCACATCAACGAAGAACAGCAAATAACATACATACAGGCTTGTATCTATAATATATGTAATACGTCAAGATGAAATCTATAGCGAAACAAGAACATCTGAGACTTGAGGTAAAGTTTCCAAATGTCAATTAGTTTAAGTTAACTGTTGAATTAGCATACACTGGTACTAATAAGTTCTAATAAGTTCTAATAAGTTAAGTGATACTAAACAATTTTACCAATGTTTACTTTTATTGCTTCAAAAAAGTCCTGGCCAGAATTGGCACATATTGTTGAATAGACATTATACAAATTGTTTATAAATTATTTGTCTGTGTAGCAACCATGTAACATTTGCTTCCAAAAACATGTTTTGTTTGCAGACGGTACTTTTCGAAAGCATCCTTCAAGCTTCTGCCTGCAAAACAAGGTTGCACGAGATGGCAAAATCATTCATAAAACACTATTTATCAAGAAAAATCTCAGATGTTTCTAACCAACAAAGTTTTCTCGTTCAGCCAAGGATTTTAGGCATATGNATACATACCTAATTAAAACTGATCTAAAAGTTAAAACTACCAAACCCGAAAATTAAAAACAAAGTTTTGAAAATTAATAGTGAAACATTTGTGGGATGCAGGAAATCAGAGGCTTGAGATCTTTTGAAATATTTCTTCTATATTTCAAGATCTAGGTTGATTTTTATTGCTGATAAAACATTCATGAAAGTTGGAAAAATTAAACTGAAGCAAGTAATAAATAGTGTGCACACCTTTTCCATTGCATTTTCAAACTCTTTTCCCTTCTCTTCTTCTTTGGCAACGAGTTTGGATTCAAGTTCATTGATTTCAATTTCACGGTCTTTCATATGCCTTGTACTTAGATTAAGTTTGTCTTCTATTTCCTTCAACTGGTTGTTCAATAACTTGTTTTGTTGTGATAGCTCTCCAACTCTCAGCACATACCTAAATCAGGAAAACAGAAGTTTTATTGTTGGCACTGAGGATTCGAACAACAATGCCCCCCTAGAGTGAAACCAGCACTTGAAAAGTGAGGGGTCTGAGGCGTAGCGCCAGGAAAATTGTTGTGACCTCGTCCTTAAAACTCTTGGAAAACGTCTTTTTAGCTATCTCTAAATTAAATTTTTACTTAGTTTTTAATTATTTAGTAGATCGCTTGATAATACACAAGAAGCACATTTGTTCTGTCTAACCAATCCTTAGATATAAATTTTATTCCATTCTTGTGCAAATCTCGAGGATCATCTTTTGGAAGAGCGAGGGGTTCCGGACCCCCTCTCCCTATTCTCCCCATTTGCTCAACCACTGGTGAGGAGAGTCGCCAACTCTCTCTAACCCCTGGCTAAAGGAATCACGAGGTGTGGTCATATCGAGAGGAAGGACGAGGACATTGCTTTGATAAGCCTAGTTTCTCAGTGTTCCTAAAATCTACCTTCTTCGGATGTCAGATAGAAACAAACAAACAACAGCCCTAACGTGGTGACAGCTAACCTTGTGTTACGATTTGGCTCAACAAAATCAATTTGATTCGTGAATTTAACTGGTGTAAGGCCCTGTAACATAATTCACAAATAAGAGAATCTCAGGGTATTCATTGTCTTTTGCTCCTCGTGATATCGTCCTTGTAGTATTGTAAAGTTACTAAATTGAATATGAAAGAAACAAGCAAATTCCGTACCTGCTCTCGATTTCATCTTTCTTACTTGCAAATGATTCCTAAAAACAAAGTGCAAAAATAATATGACAAAAACGTCAAATGAAAATAAGAAATGCAGTTAACTGTTTCTATGATAATTGTTTACAAAACTTGGAACCAACCACATTGACACTGCTTCAGCCCCTATTTTAAAGAAGTTGTTAAAAGAGGATGCCCTGTATCCTAACCTATATTTGATGCAAGTGTACAGTGGATCAGAACACATCATATTTCCTAAACAACAAAAGGGGAAACATTCGGAAGTGAACATTTTTAACCAAATTCAAAATTTGGTATTGTGGTAATAAGGAAATGTTGTTGAGGTTTTGCGGTATCATGGACTCCTAGAAAGGCCTTCTCAAACAGCAAACAATGAAGCACGCACCTTCATTTCAGCAATATGTCTTCCCGCTAGCTCTTTAGCACTGACGATTTCTGCAGCAGATTGTTCATTGATGCTGCGCAGCTCCGTTACATCACCTTCTAATGCACTCTTCTCCTTCTCAGTCGACATCACCTAGGATAACAGTGGAGTTAAGGAATTAATTCAGTTGCATAAAGGCAGCAAAATTCACAGTAAAAACAACATCAGGCAATGTGGTCTAATGGTTAAGACGCTGGACTAGAAATGTGGAAACGAGTACGGATAATATTTTTACAAGAATTTGATTGATTGGTGAAAAGTAAAAAGAATGCATATAGAATTTAAATCAATTCACCAAAAATTCTCAACAAAAAAATTCTCTCGACGTAATCATATCATTGAGTCAACATGGTACTCACTAGTTCCTGTAATCGTTTATGCTCTCCTTCAAACTTTGAAACTTGCAGTTGTAACATTCTGTAATCGACTTCCAGTTTGCTGTTGTCTAATAATTTTCTGTTTGCAATTTGTCTGTCATTTTCATGCATCTCCACAGCCTTTAATAATTCACCTGCAAAGGGAGAGAAAAATGTATATTTAAAGGCACAAGACATCTAACAATTATTCTTAGCTATGGTTGAACAATTATAAAGTTCTAGACATTAAAAATCATTGAAGTCATTAAAAAGGTTTAAAATGAAACAGTCACCAGAAAATCCAATAAACCACAAAGCACTTAAAACAAACATTTACAAGTTTTTTAATAAAAAAGTGTTGATATGAAACAGCTAAAATTTGCTCCAAATCTATCAACTTTCTTCAAGCTTTAGAAGATCAGTTGATTGAATTCATCACGAAGCTCCTCCCCTATTTAAATTACTTCATCATCAAAATAACCAAGAAATATCTGAAAAATGAATTGTATTTTTGGAAAGCAATATTCCTTGGCTGTAACAAATCTAGTACTAAACTGCTTTATCATATTTTATCAGTATAGCAAATAATTCTTCCTCCATGCTGGATATTTGTCAACATACCCTCAAGCGTTTTTGTAATTTCCTGCACCTCATGTTGATGATTGATTCTTTCAACATCTATGTGCTTTTTTAGCTCATTCACAACTTCTTGCAGTTCTCTTGATTTCTTGTCACTTTCTATAAAATCTCTTTCCCATTTGTTTTTAGAATCTTTCAAAGACTGTAACTCAATTCCATGGCTCGTTTCCTTTTCTCCAGTTGTCATAAGTAATTCCTCTTTTAGCTGTCTGATTTCATTTTCTTGATCCTTATCTTTTGCTTCTTTCAGTTTGCTGGAGTTGGTCAAGTTTAAATTTGTCTTTTGAAGTAGCAAATTGTCTTCCTGGACTTTTGTCAGTTCAGTCTGACAGTTCTTTAATTTAGAAATCAACTCCTTGATTTTCTTTTCAGCGTCATCTTCTTCTGAGTCACTCATCCCCTCAACAGTCAAAATATTCTTTATTCTGTCTGCAAAACCCAAATCAACTTGTGCCAACTTAAGTTCCATGTCACTGATTTGTGTCTTCAATTTTGTATTGTCATTCTTCATTTGAACCATTGACTTGTCTCTACTTTCAGAAATGTTCCGAACATGAGCCATGTTTTTGCCAATCTCATCCATTTCTTCACTGTGTTGGTTCCGCATTTTTGCAATCTCATCTACAAGCATGTCCCATTTCTTCAGAACGTTGAAGACATCTCCAAATATGCCTTAGTTTCTGTTCCACAGTGACATTTGTTTTCAGACCATCTTTATTGATTCTAACATCAATGGATACCAATTCATCTTTATCCTTGAAATAATGGGGTAAATATCTTTTAGAAAATGGCAATATGTTTTGGACAAGAATGTCGATTAATTAACATTTGCAATATCAATATGTTCTGCTCCAGGAATACAATGCGTTTTCTCAACAACAACAAATAATGATAAAAGATTTTGTAAAATATAGGCAGAAACAAAGAAGTATTTTGCATCAAGAAAAAACGTTAAGTGTTCTAATCAATCTAATCAAAGTCATATATATTCTTATTTTTTTACCAACTCTTCCCACCAATTCATCAAAAATAATAATTTCTTTTCCATGCTGAAAATATTGAGAATATAAGATTTATTTTCCACATACCTGCATGGTGGCCTATTCAGCAGATCCCTGCTGACATGAAACATGATTTTTAGCATTTTCACAAGAAAAGTGCCTTGATATATTGCATTATTTATTTCTAAATATTATGTATTTTGTCTTTGGTCAAAGAAATAAGATAAACAGCTGCCACGCTATTGAAATTATACTTATAGGTATTTAATTTGGTCAAGTTTCTTCTTGCAAATGATCTCCCTGAAATTCATTGCACATATACGAAATTTCATCTCTCTGCAGGGCTTGCCAATTTATTTACATTTTTGGGAGATTGATTTCCAACAATCAAAGAGGCTTCTTGCTTCTTTATTTCATGCTTCTGTTTTGTTGCCGTGTCCAAAATAGGCCTTAGGCCCAAATCCTCTAACTTATCTACTTCATATGTACCTTGAAATTCAAAATACGTCCAATTATCCATTTACGGAAACTTTTATTATGCTCAAACCATTTAAACGTACCATCGATGGACTTTGGAAGGCAGAAAAACTTCTTGAATCCATGTTCTTAGCATAAAATTGATGAACATCATCAGCTAGCAGCGGCCATCTTTGTTGCTCTTCTTGCCGCCATTTTTCATAAAACATGGGTATCCATGGAAACCATTGAATATCATTGCGACCCTCTGGGATACTTTGGAGAGTTGATCACCCCTCGGTCAAACTTTATGACCCCTCCGTAACACTTTACGAACCTTTCGACGTCAATGAAGCACGAAACGAGATAGGAGCTGAGAAAGTATGCAAAAATGCGAATAACTAAAGTCAAAAGAGTTTGCAAGGGTAACTTCACTCCATCTCAAATCACACCTTGAAGCCGAAGGCATCTTCTAAGCAATCATTCAACACGTGCATAGATCCGGTCTCGCCCAAGTTCTGATTGGCTGGGATCAACTTCATTGACGTTAAAAATTTTAGGCAGCCAATCATAACAGGGGCCAGAATCAAGAAAGTGCCATAAAACTTCCCATCGTATTGTCTCGATGAACATGATATCGACTAATAGACAATAACGCTAAAGATGGCGGCTGCGCAACAAACCTTTAATCAAAATTTCAATTCGAATCAAAACTGTACCCTTCCTGCTTTGGAAAGGTTTCCTTCGTTTCCTTTCGAACCATGTTGCATTCGAATTCAAGCTAGCTAGACGAAACGGCAGCCAAAATTTGTGTCGTTAGGTGGTCGTGAGGGAGCCTTTTACCAGCATGCTTTGCAGCAAAAAACTATGGAGTCTATGGAGGCGCCATCTTTAGGGCTTTAGCACTATTGTCTATTGATATCGATCAATTTCGGTTGGGATTTACGAAATTTCGGTAAAAATAATGCGCAGATTTCAGTGAACTAGTATTCATCCAAGCTGTCTGTACATGTCAAGGGCTCTTCGAGTAATAAAATACAAGAAACGAGTGAAACTAAAGTACTAGATGCAAGAAATTTCTTTGCTAACTAAAGTGCAATATGCCCAATAGAAAGTTCTTAAACATTTTTTGTCCCAGTGTTAAAGTTTCAAATTTGTTAGTGCATTGAGAGTCGACTTTCTCCTAGCAACTGAATAAATCTCTTTCGGTACGCAAATAACTGGTACTAAATAAAGAGTAAATATATTTGGAGAGAAAGAACACATTCATTAACAATACATTTTATCGACATCATATGTTACATATTGGCAATATCAAACCGTATTTCATAATCTTAACCATAGCTGCTGACATTAAACCTTCACTTTAGATAGATAAACCAATCATATATTGATAATGTATTAGCGATGTTGCAACCTCTTTAGAACCCTCCAGATAAATCAGTAGCCGACGATAAGCCTCCATAAACAGGAATCGGTAGTCTGCGAAGCTGAATAAAAATTGAGTTTTATACGAAGTGAAGAACTAAGGAAGCCATGGAATACGACAGGCTGGAACAATGGGGAAAATAGATTCTATAGTAACATCGTTTGCCATGTTGCACTGCGAGCATTGCCTTTTGTCAGCAAACATTTTTTATCATTAACTCCTTAGCAGACAGTTTTCTACAACCGTTCAAACCATATCTAACCACAAAGCACAGTTGCCATTTGCGAAGGACTGATCTTGCAACTCGATCAAGAAAAAAACCCAAATGTAACGGTAACGGGTATAGAGCAAAAAATTAGAAAACTTCTAATATTTCTACAGCAGGAAAATAATGCTCGACTTTGACTCATCTTAACTAGCCTAAATAAGGAACAAATTTATTCCCTACCACCGTAATTGACTACGAGCTGGAAAACATGAATTTCACCATCAGAAAATAGATCACCGAAAATACACCACAAACCTGTCCCGTTTTTCTCCTCCTATAATTGGGCCTAAGAGGTCAATTGCAACTTCACTCTACTTTTTTCTAATTCGTGATAGATGTTTATGTTAGGTTTTACTGATAATATTTTCGGAGCAACATATTTCACGGGGGTTCTTGGCAGACAACGATTTTCAATGATATGAATCATGCAAGGTGAAAAGAACCTTTTTGAAGAAAGGGAAATGCCTCTATTGAAATGACATAAGCAGTTTTTCATTTTGAAGTACAAAACAAGGCAGCGACTACATGTACAATAACACGAAGAGCTTCCTACCGCACTTCTCTGGAAAAACATTTTATATTGTTGCAATCCTAACGATACGTCAATACATCATTCTGTTTCAGCCACTAGAAAGTTTTCCTGACCAGTTCAAACAAATACTGTGTACTATATTTTCAAGCGCTAAATTTGAAATATCTTGTCGAACTTATTTCTTTCCAAGATAAATGTAAACTTGTTCTGCTAATTGCCTCAAAAGAAAAGCACAATTTCCGGAACCTAGTCTCTGTAATAGGAATCGACTTTAAATGCGCTATTTGATTTGTGACAAGAAGGATGACTATACGTGTAAAATAAAGACTGAACGCTTACTGCCAAGACCCCCGAAATGTCTTTCTATACGATGCCGTAATTTAGTATTATGACAATGGATAACTGGCGCTAAAAACGAATTTCTCCGTTCCTAAATGCATCCCATCATATCTTCTAAATCAACTACAGGAACACGCGATTTCTCCAGCTTTACGATTAATTTGGCGAAGCTGGTGTGCTTGTTGTGCACTGATCACATGAATCCTTTGTATTGATCACATGATACATGCATATTGGTCACGTGATATCCCAAAGTTGATCACATGTTGATCACATTCCATTAGCCATGCAAAGCTTTAACAGTACTTTAAACAACAAATTCTAAACAGTATATTATAGTAAGCTAGTTAGTGAGTTCTCTCTAATTGACAATGAACGAACAAATTTGATGCAGGAAGTGTTTAAGAAAGCTGTGGAAAGCTTATCCCTCCCGTAAGTCAACTCGGTCAGCCCGTATATAGTTACCAATTCAATTCAATATTGCACCAGCTATTAGAGCAGAATAGTAATAGAACGTACAGTGTATTACAACGTGTTTTGCTAGTCAAATCACACTTTAGTCGGCCTGGCTGCTTCCATATTAACAAAGCACTTAAAATCAAGTGTGCCATGATTCATTTCCACTTTGTTTGTTTTGTTTGTTCGTTTGAATTTGGTGTCTTTTTGATAGTCTCAAAGTTTTTCACTTAATTCCAAATACGCAAGAAACTATCCCAGCTACCAGTGGCAACCGCCATCCCATCATCTGTAACTCCAAGGCAACTGACTCTGTTATCGTGACCCGCAAGGACTCCAGCACGGTCTCCTTTCAATGTATCCCATACATTACAGTTGAAATCATCATAACCAGCCAGAAGCAAACGGCCACTCTTTGAGAAGGCAACTGATGTGATTCCGCAAATGATATTATCATGTGAATAAACACAGAGTTCCTAAAATAAATAGTATTTGAATGCTTCTGTTCTATTTCTGTGATATACTTGAAACGAAGTACTCTCGAGTCCGAAATAAACGGAAGGTCTGGAATAAGCGGGGTTGGGGGAAAATTTCCTGCATCCTAATAAAAAGGGGTCTGGAATTAGAACGCACGAGTATTGAAGACTGCACAGAACATCACAGATAAGTTAAGAATCACAGAAAATTTATCAAAATGAGAAACACAGTTAGAATCACATTCAGAGAAGATAATTTTACATGNTGAATCCTAATAAAAAGGGGTCTGGAATTAGAACGCACGAGTATTGAAGACTGCACAGAACATCACAGATAAGTTAAGAATCACAGAAAATTTATCAAAATGAGAAACACAGTTAGAATCACATTCAGAAAAGATAATTTTACATGTTTCAAAGAAACTCGAAATTAATAAATGGGGGGGGGGGGGGTACGTTTATTCCAGACTCGAGAGTAGTACATATATAAGAATGATATGAGGGTATGACATGACTCACTAACTAACAAATAATTCGTTTCACGTAACTAGCGAGAATGCTAATTCACGACAAAAGCATTGGAAAGGATATTTGAAAGGTACGGTTAGCATCGAGAAAGAATGCGGATGGGAAATATCAGCACACATATATCTAATTTTAAACACTGTTGTCTTTGCTTTAGGGTTGATTTGCATTGTTTCTGCCTTCAAATGTTCTCATATTTCTTCCTTGGACGCATGTTCAGATGTGTGGCCTATTGTTGTGGTTTACTCTCGATTGTTAGTAATTTGAAATTATGCCTTCTGTTTCTACGTTTGAAATGATACCTTCTGTTTTTACGTACGAAGTAAAACAGCCTAAATTTAGCGATGGTGCGAGAATGTAATTCAACAACCAACTAAAAAAATGCATTTCAGGCAACTAGTGAGGAACCACAAGAATGCAAAATACTTTGAAAGACTTTTTGAGCCAGCATGTTGCTGAGGCTATGATTAAACACACAGTTTTTAAGTTATGTAAATTCAAACATGTCCATACTCATATTCATATTCATGTTCATTCATTTTTTAATCAAACTTTGATATCCTAGATCTTTGTGTTGATATTTCGTTACAAAATTAACTAGGCTCCCAAGATCACAGCTTAATTCTCTATTCAACACATTGATCTTAAGAATACTGGCCTAGCTAGCTCACAACAAGACAGTGAGAGATTCATTGAAGGTTTTAATGTGTACCAATGAGGACATTCTCAGGACAACATGATTCTTGTTGATATTATGTATCATTAAATGTATGCTGCAGGATTCATTGCAAATAACTGAAAAATAACTTCAACTACAGAATGAACAATGTGACAAACCTGGTCAGATCTAATATCAAACAAGCGGCATGTTGCATCATCAGAACCAGTACCAAAGGCCATTCCATTTGGAAAATACTGAAAATAGAAACAACTTTTTATTGACTATTTCCAAGCATTTAATAATGTATACATAACAAATATACATCATAAAGTAATCAAAACAGTATTCTATCATAATATTCATACAAAGACCAATGTCTGCTCTCTGCAGTAATATACAACATCAAAGATTTATGCTTAATCTTCGTTGGAAGATAAAAGACAGAATCACATAGTGGGCATCAATTATCAGTTCCTCATGACAGAAAGTTGCCAGCAAGCAAGCAAGCAAGAAAGCAAGCAAGAAAGCAAGCAAGCAAGAAAGCAAGCAAGAAAGCAAGCAAGCAAAAAAGCAAGCAAGCAAGCAAGCAAGAAAGCAAGCAAGCAAGCAAGCAAGCAAACAAGCAAGAAAGCAAGCAAGCAAGAAAGCAAGCAAGCAAGAAAGCAAGCAAGAAAGCAAGCAAGCAAGCAAGAAAGCAAGCAAGAAAGCAAGCAAGCAAAAAAGCAAGAAAGCAAGCAAGAAAGCAAGCAAGCAAAAAAGCAAGCAAGCAAGCAAGCAAGCAAGCAAGCAAGCAAGCAAGCAAGCAAACAAGCAAGAAAGCAAGCAAGCAAGAAAGCAAGCAAGCAAGAAAGCAAGCAAGAAAGCAAGCAAGTAGGCAAGCAAGCAAGCAAGCAAGCAAGCAAGCAACATTCATTTGTTAACGCAAGCTGGGTATATGGCAGCTATACAGCTGATGTCTGCCTGCAGCACTATGGCTTGTGCTCTCAACCCCTGCAATTATACAGCAGACATTAAACCAAGTGAACAATTTCAGCTGGTATCCAATGTTTAGAGAATAAATCAATATGAATTTATATGAATGTTTAGTTTTTTTTTAGACTTCAGAATTCACATACCGCAACAGCATTGATATCAGATTCATGGCCAGTAAATGTCTGCTTGCACATTCCATCGCGGATATCCCAAACCTGAAAATACCAAAGCATTTTTATGAATCACACAAAAATATAATCATTACACCATCCAATTGTGGTCAATGACTAACCAGTGGAAAGATCTCCCCAACTGGAAGCAATCTTAATACTACTCACCTTGCTCAAAGATCCATTTATTCACAACTGACAAGTGAGGATGCTTTGTGGTATTTTTGTTTTCATTTCGTAAGTTCTTTCTTAACTTCTTTGGACAACCAGCATAGCACTTTACTTTTCTGCATACTGCCATTCTCTTGCAAAGGCCATATCACAGATTCTTATTATGATCTCTTCTCTCAACCACTACATCGGTCAAGCCAATAAAGGCGTATAAATCATTGTATTTGATAGATACCATCATGAATCTAGACTGCTTCGCTGTACTAAAACTTTGGTTAACACCTTGGTTAGTGTTTGAAGTTTGAAACGCTTTCTAGTAGCAGTCTTTGCATCAAGTACACAAGGATTCTGCCACAGGCAACCTGAAGCCTAAGCAGTTCATAAGAAAGCAAATTATGTAAACAAACCTTAGCTGATGCATCACATGCTCCTGAAACAAAGGTCCTTCCTCCATCATTGCATAGTGACAAACTCATTACATCACCAGTGTGTCCAAGGAAAGATGTCAATTGCTGTCCGGTTTCTATGTCCCACAATGAGCTAAAACAAACAGATTCTTATTACACATATATAGAGATATTCATAAAGAGTTGTTACATGAGTTGACATATATATATCTATCAAGAATATATCTTTTGCCAAGCTTTTCTCAGGTCTATCTTACTCATTTAGTCGCAAACGTATGTATCTTTATAATGTAGACTAATGAAGATCTAGGGAAATGTTCAACAAAGTTACAGTGCATTTTTTAATCATCTTTATACTGTAAGCTGTTGATCCCAACAAGTTTCTAAAAAGATAATAGTCCTGCTGAGTTGAACACCTTCTTTTCCTTATGCTTCACAAAATGCCTCATTAATG
Source organism: Aurelia aurita (assembly GCA_004194415.1). Lineage (NCBI taxonomy): Eukaryota > Metazoa > Cnidaria > Scyphozoa > Semaeostomeae > Ulmaridae > Aurelia > Aurelia aurita. Next base: position 1,336,864 of record REGM01000047.1, read on the forward strand.
CGCGCGAGCGCTGCTCGCAGGCACAAAATATCATTTCACATTTGTTGCTGGCATCTTTACTGTACTCAGAGTGATTTGATTGGAGGCACATTTTTCCCAGTCATTTGCTCGCAGGCACAGAATACTTTTAATGAGGCCTGTAGGCAAGAACATAAAATTCTGAACGACCTTCATTGGGGTCAAAACGGTCTGCCAAAGAGAGCTTTCTTCATGATGTATCAAAAAGTTTCAAAAATTAAAGAAACTTACCAAGTCGTATCTCCAGAACTGGTTAAAATTTGACTGTCATCTAAAAATCTGCAGCATGAGAGATATCCTTGAAGAAAAACACTACATTTCAACGAGGATCAAGCAAAATAAACCAAAACAAGATTTTTTCCTTCTATATTGCTACCTAGCATCCGAAGGTAGTTTAGGACACTGAGAAGCTAAGATTATCGAAGCAATGTCCTGGTCCTTCCTCTCGACGTGACCACACCTCGTGATTCCTTTAGCCTGGAATTACAGAGAGTTGGCGACTCTCCTCACTCTACGTAGCAGGTTCGACAGGGTGGATTTCAGTCTGCTGACCATTAACTGCACTAAATTTTGGCTTAAAATATATATTTCAAAGAAAAGAATACAGTACAAGTAAACTTTTAAAATATTTTTCTTCTAGAGACAGTCTTTTTCGCAAGAATTTTAAACTGGGATGAAATTATAGGAATCATTTCTAAATCAAACTTTGACACTGGTTTACAAGCTCAAGGTTTGGTGTGCTTGAAAACGTGCCAATTTCGATTAAATGGTTGAAAGGTCTAATGTACATCTGTGGAAAAGCAGGCACAAAATCTAAGGAAAATACCAACCTGTGTGTCCAGGCAACTCTCTGCTAACTCTGACATTTCCTTCTCTTGTTTTCAAACTATATATTGAGCAGATATTGTCGAGACCACCTAGATGTGACAAGAAAAATGTATATTTTAGTTGAAACGCTTTCAAATCTTTGCCATCTAGTAATTCATATGAGAACTATTTACAATAGGGAAATAGAAAATGGAAATAATTCATTTTATGTTTTAGTTTTATTAGTTTAATTATGTTATGTTTTATTTGAAAGAAAAAACATTTTATGTTTTAGAAATCATAACAAACTAAAGATTTTGAAACTGAGCCATTGAGTCATCTTTAAATGTGTTGTTGTTCTAATGCTCATTAACGTTATCCACTTGGACTGGATAAAGATGTGCAATACCCACTTACCACAAGCAACAAAGTTACCAGAAGGAGCATAAGCACAGGTCATTACCCAACTTGAACGCAGTGGAATGGCATGAACCTAGGAAACAAAATTTTCACATAAACAATAGTTCATTGATTCGTTGATTTATGTTGATTGCCACAAAAATAATGCAGCTTGCAGAACAAAGATAAGCAACGTTATGAACAATTACTGTGAAAGAATTAAATAGGCAAATATATTTTGCACTTTTTGTCAACACACAGCCATTATTTTTGGTATAGAAAACGTCAACCAGTGGTGATATGTTCCTACACAAGAAATTCATATCACGTCATCGTTGCTGAGATTCTTTTATCCACAAGGTCCTTTACATAAACATTAACAGATTTGGAGGGGCTCAGCTATTACTGTCTAATGAATTTGAAAGAAATTCCCATTCAAACTAGAATTATGAATTTATTGTCTGTTGAAGTTGAAATTGATAAAACAAACCTTATTTGTTGTGTAAGAATCCCATACAATCAATTTGCCATCTTGCGATGCACTGACTAAACTTCTGACAAAAGATTTTAAATCAGTTACTAATATACTTTTAGAAAAAAAGCCAATCTGGTGAATATTCACAGTACTAGCAATAACAACAGTTAGTGAGTGCGGCGTTTTGAGCACTGGAAACAAACAAGCAAATTATGGAACAGCAGTTAATAACAGGCCTTTCTAGTTCTATTGGCGTTACAAGGCTGACACCTGTCTTGCGACCCGCTCATTCTTGGTGTAGTCAGTTCTGTTGACATAAAAAGATGAATGCCCCTCTCAGAGATCCTTATTCAGCTACTACATCTATCATTGTTGATTTGGAATTGAAAATTTCAATCACTCATGAAAGTTGTTTTGTCACCACAACTGAAATCAGACAAATAAACATTACACAAAACAAGAGATAGATTAAGAACGCTTTGTTATACCACTGCCTTTGAAGTTTGACCTGTTTGACCCCCACATCCATCTATCACAAGATCTGATTCAACTTGAATCAGGGGTGGCGCCCCCATCGGAGGAAATTTTGGGTTATTGTCAGAGGAAATTTGGCAAAATGACGTACGAAAACAGCATTTTTTGCCACTTTGGCCCCCCTGTCGGAAGTTCCAGCCCTCCGTCAGAAGCTGGCGTCACCCCTGACTTGAATATTATTGGGGCCATGGAAGCTGAATTCAGTTTAAATAAATCCTTGTAACTCATTTCTCAGAGCTAGATAAATAATTCTTGACAAGCAACACGGGGAGAAGGGTCTTGCTTTTTCATTTGCTACCATGCAAAATATAAAGTTGCCAATCATTTCACATTACAAAGACAACAAATAACAACCATTTAAACATAATAAGAATTAGATGTTGGCCTACCTTGAATCACATGCCCAGTGCATGGCATAAATCTTGGCAAGATGACCTCTAAGAGTTCTTCTTGTGCGCATTTGAATTCTTCCAACAGGCTCAACATTTTGAGTCACCTAAAGTTTGCAAGATTGAATTTTTGGTAATTCTGAAAGTACAATTGAAAGCTCTTCCTCTGTATAAAGTGCAAGGATCATTTATACAGAGTAAATACAAATTACAAAACACTTTTAAATATTTGACATGAGATCTTTAACAAGGACTGGTTCTACAATCTAGCAATAACTGTTCTTGTAAAGCCTTCTTGACATAGCATTGCACATAGTTACTATTTACTTCTCACAAAAACAAATCTACTCTATCAAATATTGATCATAGCTCTGAAAAGTTTAATCTCAAATCTATTATTCTGTTCACAATAAAACAAAACTAACCAACATAAAATGCATCAATAATGTACCGTTCTTGGCAAGGAAGACACAAGGTCATCTGGTCTCCACAAGGAACGGTACTAAAACTCTACGAATCCAACCTCAAGACAAAAGACAACAACGTACAAACAGATTACACATACTAAACAGTAACAAAGAATGGGAACAGCAGTTCCATATCAAACCATGCAGTAGGTGAATCTTAAATATCAAATCTTACCTGAAGGAAATTGGTATCTGCAGCAGCTTTTCTTGCATCCTAAAAGAGCATTTGCGATTCAAACATCTGACAATATAGGGACAGTTTACGATAAAATTAAATTTAACAATCGTGCTGGAAATAAAGCAGACAATGCAAAATGGTGGGGGAATGAATGCTCCTTGGTGGACTCATCAGGTACAGCACCCAGAAGTGTAATATCACCACAATTTTTAAAACATTGCTTTGTAGGGGCAGGCATACTTAAGGCCTGATTACATGGGAGTTTTCACATTAGGGGTGGGATTTCAGCCCTCTTGCCCTTTGCACACGCAAAGCCTCATGGTTAGCAGAGGGTCTTTAAGTTCCTATCAAAATAAAAATGTTGCTTTGATTCAATTTCTCCCTAACTCCTTGAAGCACATCTCACTAGAAAGGATGGACTTTTGCGCTTTTTATGTGCTGTTTCAAAATTCAAACTCTCAACTCTGTTTATGAAGTTTTTGGATCAAGACTCATTCTTTCCAAAATTCTGTTTATGAAAAGTTCTACTGGCTGGAAAACCACATGATCTGCAGTTCAAATATCACAAAGTGTTTTCAACTTTTGCCTATCATTTATACAAAACAAGATATTTTTGGCAACAGGTTTAAGTGTTCTCTTTTTCCCAGCTGTTTTCTTCACCATGTATAAATAGTAACATAGCAACATCACAAACAGCTGTTTGTCAACATCCATAATATCCCTTGTAGGATACAGTTTCTGGTATTTAGTACACAGCAAATGTTTTGGGAGTATCTTTGAATACATTTTCCTCCACCAGGAAGGACATTTTTACTTCCTTTCTCTGTCTTAGAATAAAGTTTATGACCCCTCTTGTTATAAAGGTTCTGGAGGGCATTTCTGCAGCAAAACAAAATACCACACATCAAATATTACTTTCTCTGCACAAGCACTTTCGTTTGAAGAAAATTGGAATTTTGATTTGCCCCCCTCCCCCTTCAAAAACCTTACCAATGAAACTTTAGAATTTTTCGAAACAAAGATCGTTCTTTGAAATATATATGCACTGCTTTATCAACTATATATATATCTCACAAACTATAATTTTCAATTTTTCCTCACATCAGCAACATATTATGAAAGTACAAATTGCAGATCGTTCTAGTAATTTTTTTATAAGCATTAGGTTTCAGAGCCATCAAGCCTTTTAAGGCATTGTTTGCACAGGGACTTTTGGAACAGTTCCATACGGAACTGATTGGAATGCCTGGGACCATTCCCACTGTAGCGTGCTTACACCAGAGCAGTTCCAAAAAGTTCTAAGGGCTTTGTTCAATCATAAATATTTTTCAAAAAGATGGACAAAAATTTAAATTCCATTGTTGAAGGTCTCTTTTTGTTTATTTAAGTGCTAAACAAAGAACAGCAACTCCATTTCTAAGCTGTTCCCATTTGGGACCATTCCGCCCATTTACGCGAGACCTTCTTGGGAACAGTTCCAAATGGGATCAACTTCGTAAGTGGACCCATTAAGGTACAGTTTCAAATGGAACGGATCCCGTGTAAACGCTGCCTAAAGGCTGCATCTTCTGTATCAAAGATATTGCTTTCTATGCCTCTCTTGCCTTGTTCATGGATACACCGGTTCCCATTAGATCACCAAAGTTAAGCATGGTTGGGCCAGGTCATTACCAGGATGTGTGACCTCCTGGAAACACCCGGTATCGTAGGTACAACACCTCACCAAGGTGTAAAATTGGTACCTCAGTAATGAAGGCAATAAAAACATCAGAAGCGCCAACTATAAGGTAAGCAAGCAAGCAAGTCTGTGTAAAAAAATAGTCCCCAAGGGAGAAAAACAAAAAAATGCCTGAGCTGAGGGGGTAAAAATTGTAAAGCGCCTTTGAATATTGAATTATAGTAAAGGCGCTATATAAAAACAATAACTTTACTTTATTTTCATGACTAGTACAGTATATCTAACGGCCATGCACCCATGTTTGCACTTAAGCTGATTTTGGTAAGTGATGTGCGGCTCAAGCTTCAAAACATACCCATTCCTTATACCAATTTCTCAAAAATGTATGCCTAACCTTATACGTACAGTACCAATTTTTCGATATTGTATACCCAACCTTATATCAATTTTTTGAAAACGGCCCAAAACTAAAAAAATGGAATGGAACCCTTTGATATCCAAAATCATTAAAATTGATACTGTTCCTTATGCCAAATTGTGCCAATGGTACCCTTCTCAGGGGTCACAAGTTTAAATCCCATTTGGGTTGTCATTTTTGTACTTGGTCCCTCGATTAAAGGGAATGTAAGCATATAAAAGTGGCTCAAGCCACTTGCGGTTAAATTCTAGCCACTCAGATATCAGTATTTTCTGTTGCCGTGTCAAAGCACATTGTCTTTGCATGGCTATTTTTATCAAAGGCTTACGTATGCTTACATTCCCTTTTAATCTTTATATACATTAACCTTGCAATGCATCTTTAATACCTCCACTAATCTTGCAGTTCTTACAATTTTCATCATTAGGAAAATGCCATGTGTGTGGTTTATTACACGCATAGGGTCACTTCTCTGCAGTTTAAATTATTGCACATGTGTGCCAATGTGTGCGATCATCAAATGACGTAGACGGTTCTTACAATTATAGCTATGTGAAAACAATTCCAAATTTGTTATTTTTTTTAAAGCAAAGCCTCTGTGAGATCTTATTCTGATATTTTTGATAAGACAGTTACCAAGAAAAAGTGTTGAAAAACTCTGGTTTACCTGACAGACTCTAAGGGCCTGTTTATATATGAGGCGGGCTGGCCCGGTAGCAAGCTGGCTCGCCTTCAGCTGAGATCCTACATATCTGGTCACAGCTTTGTAAACATCATTTTGTGTCTATATGTATGCCGGGCTGACCCGTTGTGCCAAGATCCTGCTTATCGAGTACCAGGATCCCGCCTCAAACGAGCTGATTTTTCTCATATAAACGCAATAAACGGGCCAGCCTGCCTGTTACCCCTACGACTTAGGTCATGATGCACGCGCACAACAGAGCAGATCAGATGATGACGCACGACTTAGGTCATAACGCACAACAGACATTTGGCGCCAAGGCCGAGCTGGCTCGGGGCTGGCTCATTATTGAATCTCTCATATAACTCATATAAAACCGGGCTGGCTCGAAGTGAGCCAGCGCGCTACGGGCCAGCCCGCCTCTTATAAACAGGCCCTAAAAAATAACATGCAAGGAGTTTTTATATTTGTCTTTACCTGAAAGGAAGCTATTTCGTGGCACTTGGTAGCATAAATGCAAACAATAGCGGTGGGAAAGTGCCCAGAGCCATTACATCGTTGAAGCCACTGTACAGAAATATTTTCTTATTCTTGATTTTGGGGGGCGTTACTTTCATACTTGGTTTCTTTGCATCTTGCCAACTTTATGTCTTGCAAAAATTCTGTGCAAAATTTAGGTAACTTGGTAACAGTTTCCATGAAGCACAGCACATTCAAGAGATTTGTTAACTGTTCTCAATTCATTGTAGATCTTCTCACTACTCATGTACCAGATTGGAAAGTTTGCAGACTGCGCGGAGGATCTCTCCTTCGTTCAAATCGTTTGCACGGCTGTATTCATGTTGTTAAACAATAGGCCTTTTGTTTCCTTTTTTTGTTTTACGAAAATTTCGAGGCTAGAACCGCGGCTGAAAGCTAAAGTGTGCGGTGGAGAAATCGGCCGTGCACAGCAAACTTTCCAGTCTGGCTCATGCATACCCATAGTTTAGCCCAACTTCCTCAGAAATTTATCCTCTAAAGTTAACTCTCCATCTTTCGCCCCACCTCGATGATTTATCACGGGTGTGCATGGGTGGTGTGCACATCAGTGTGATGTCTTATAGGCCTTACTGATTAGGATGTAGAGTTGTGTTTCTTTGACTGAAAATATACCTTCTGGGACAAAGTTCAAAATTTCACAATTTTGCTGGGACATTGTCTGCCAGCCACAAAGTACTTCTCAAATTCCCAGGATCCTTGGGCTCAAGAGAGAAATTTATAATTTTCAGAATTTTTGATAAACCAAGATTGCTGTTGCCTTTTGTCTCCAATAAATTTTATTCAGCTGCTATATTTGGAATCCAAGTTTTCCCGCCTACCCATCTTTTTGTGTGACACACCCCTTGCCAATGCAGTAATTTGAATCATGTGGGAGTTTTCCATATTCCAACTTCTGGATTGATGAAACTGATGTTAGACGTGGCCATTTAAAAAAAGACCTCCCTAACTAAATGGTGGTGTTTCTATTGTCCATGCACAAATCAGAACAGAGATGAAACAACTGACTTCTAAATATTGAAAGATCACCTAAACTAAGCAGCACATTTTGGGGAGGACTGCAATTCAATAGGGGTATATTTTTTTAGAGAAAACTGCTGTGTCTCAGATCACAAATTCACTCTGCAGGCCAAAACTTGAAATAAATTCATGCCAACTGATAATAACAAACAATGAACGCCATTTGCACACATCTGCATGATAGGATTAGGCCTTGGGTGGGAAAACCTGCAAAATTTGCAAGCCTAAATATACTGCTTCAGCATATTCAAACAAATTCTTCTGCGAAATGAAAGCCTTCGATTTTATTAAACTTGCAGTCGGCCATTTTTTACGGCTAAGGATACTTCGACATCGTCTATTTCTGTTTACCCCACCTCTTTCGCAATTCACCTCGCTGAAACTAAAATGCATTTGGTTAGTCTTCTAAAAAGTTGTAAAAATATATCAAGAGTTTTTTGCACGAACGAAGTAAAAAATAGACGGCAATATGGTATAAATTTTTAAAGTTTGCACTGCAACGCCATCCGCCAGCCAAGCTTGCTTGCCAACTGAATTGAGATGGAAAGAAATTGCGTCGTTCTTAGGCCGAGCGAGCGACGTTGATTTTATTTGTTGTGATGGTGGCGAGGTTCCTACCTTTCAATTCAATTCCCAATACCAAATAAAGCAGATACCACGACGAAATGCTTTCCACTGCCATCCAGCACGTATACCAAATCAGTTCCTTTCATCGCAATATCCAAATACGAATGCTGTTTTGTTTCACCAGGAGGGAACTGGCTGCGATGAGAAGCAAGCAACCAAGGCCTTCTATCAAGCGAAAACTCAACACAACAAAAGCCAGACTCTCCTTCTCCATTCGTTCACCCTTGTTTTGCATAATTCCCAAAAACATTGCGATAAGAAGCTTTATGACATAAAAAAGGAATATTTCTTACCCTGATTTGGCCTTTCAAGGCTTCAGCTTCTTGCCTTAGCTGTTCCAATTCGCTCATTTTGCTACACGCACGACTAAAGCAGCTGTCCTTTCTTTCCGCCTTGCTTCAACTTGATTCCAATTCACGTCGTCGACGCCAGACGAACGAATACCAAAACGGGCGAAGCTACGAACCAAAGCCACTGATACAGCAATTAAGGTTTCTTTTCGATGCTTGTAGCTTTAAGGAATTGAATGTTCATGAGATATAGGATAATAGAGGCGTTACTTGGATGTATTTCGCGTTGAAAATACGCTGCCGTGCCTCTCTCTTCCGTCAATCCAATATGGCCGACTACTCAGGGAGTGGTTTCATCCACACAAAAGTTCCTTTTCTAAATACAGTACTAAAGTCGCATTGACCATCATAACAACCAATCATATTGCGCCATTTGCATTTTTGGTTATCTCGTAGCTGCCTTTAGTTGCCCTCGACAAGATGACCATTCATCCCCCTTTGTGCGCAATATCCTCATCTGTGACAGGGCGGCGAAAAGGGGGCGAAAAGGGCATTAACATGCCCCCCTTAGATATCCCTGACAGGGCTTTGTGTTAGGGAACTTTCCCTTGTCCAAAATTTGTGCAATGTCCCATCCCCAAAAAGGTTTCCTTTCTTTGCTGAAAAAGCTGATAATTCTCTTGTGCTGGTGAAAGGGTGAAGTTGTCACTAAAAAATGTCCGTAAAGGGCTTAGAGTAACAAGTTTTTTCCCTCCCAGTCAAAATTTGATGACAACTTTAGATAGGAAATTTCAATTTTTTACTGCAAAAGACGACCATCATCCCCCTTGTGTGGGTAATATCACTATCTTGAGCGGGGCGAAGATGGGGCGGACTAGGCACTGACATTTCCCCCTTGAATGGCCCAAAAAAGGGCTCTGTGTTTTCCCAGGCAAAAGTTGACGCAAGATATAGACATCAATTTTTGCTGACATCAGATGACACAGAGCAGATAAAGATCGACAATGTAATATTTCTTTGTCTGAAACTATGAGTCTAAGCTATCCGAACAGCCCTAAACTGTGTCCCTTTCAAACTGGGTTTGGGACATCGACAGTTCCTATGGCGATCTAGGATACGAATGGTCTAAAAAGAAGTCAAAATGGTGGTCTTTGGGTCAAAGTCACCTACAGTGGTTGTACAAACGCCAGACCATCTCAAATGTAAACAAAGAAACAGCGGAAACGCAAGTCGTCACCAGGGCTGTCTCCGGAAATGAATAGATGATGCAGTTGTTCTGCGGGTAGATTACGAACGTGTTCATTCTGCACTTTTTTATTTGATACATATAGTTTGAAAATTAATGTCGTCTTTCTGTGACAAGATTCCAATAACAAATTAATTCCTTCCAAAATTCTCAAGATTTTTTTTGGCCGAAAATTTGCCTGTCGAAATTGGTAAAATACTGCCAAAAGTTTCATCACCGAAGTTTATACGCTGAGATTCTATCTGATCTGCCGAAAGTTTGGTTTTCGATGTAGTAATTTGCTATACCATATTGATGGCTACCCTTGGTACCGAGAGTCTGGTACCAAGGGTAGTTGATGGCCTGGATGTTTCAGAGTTGTTTCATTTCCTAATAGCCTTTGGGATCAAGGCGAAGTGATCTGGCAGCAGTATATGCTTCAGCAGAGCTAGGAACGTCCAATCAGTTTCCTGTAGAAATAAGCCCGAAATAAGAAATCTTTTGGGAAACTCTACAGGTGCCATAAGCGTACGGGAAGAAAAAATCTAGGGGGGCTGCCTGATGAAAAGTCTATTGCTTACGAAATTATTTGCCCGACTTACGGCGGATTTTTGCCCGAAATAGGTGGAGATTTTTCTAAATTTTTCGAATATTGAGGGGGCTGCCGCCCCCAGCCCCCTGGCTCGTAGGCTTATAACGCGTGCATTATTTTATCTTAGACTACGTATTGGAAGTTTCGTCGCAACTTTTGGAAGCCCAACTTATTTCTAATAGTGGTTTCTTTGGAAGGAAATGATTGTTGTGCTGATAGGGTTCAAACCTACAAAACGCGATCATTACAAACTAAGAGGAAAGGAATCTGTCAATTTCCTTCCCCATGAAAAATTTGGAAATTGTCTCTTTCCTGTTTTTCAAAGCGGAAAAAAAGTTATAAAATGATGTTTTTGCTAAAGAACAATCTGAAATTCATGTAGATATGCATAGATGTGTTTACCAAATGCTGTAAACTTTTATCAAAAGAACATGCTAGATATCTACCGTAGCCTTGATTTATGTCTAATCGAGAAACCGAGTAACTATCCTGGGCATGACTGTATTTTTCAAAAGACAGAAACCAAGGATTACATTCAGCAAAACATAAACGCTAAACATGTTTTGGATCGACAGAAGTTTATACAAAAAATACAGAAACTTTCTCTAGCATGTCAGTGTACGTCCTTGATCAAATTTGCCCTAAAGCAGGCCAAAAATCCTTGATCAAATTTGGTAGCAATCCATCCTCATGAAAATAGAAATTAGACGATCAAAGACTGAACGACAGTCTCAAGTGCATACCATTATACAGCAGCCTCTTTATATACCTAGTAAATGTTTGTGCGATATGATAGACGAATAGAGTTTGATTATGATAGCTGTTGGGCTAAATTGCTTGCAAATTTGATCAAGGATTTTAGGCCCGTTTTGAAGGATTTTGAGATGAAGCATTTTATAAAATCGCTCGTAATTTGAGAACGATACGACCGACTTGATAAATCAAATTCTCTTATCCAAGTTAATATGTTAGCTACACAGGTATTATCAGTTTATAGGAATATGATGAATGGATTGAGAGCTACAGGCTTTCAAACATCTAAACATTTATCTGACTCACACGGCAGAAAAAATTGAGTACAGCAAGCAGTCTTAACTCAAATAAAGACACATCATAGTCAACTTCTCTCTTCTGTGATCAAGAAGAAAACAAAAATTCAACAATATCTAAACTCAATCAATCAATAACATTTTCGATCCATTGAGCAATGTTCGCGCTGTCAGCATTTTGCAATTCATATTCCATAAATTCGATTTTCGATGACACGTGATTGAATTCGAATGCTTTTCCCTTCTTTCCGATGTCCATATGTTTTGGTGAATGGACGTCATCAATTCCCTTGAGTGCTGCTGCTCTTGTACGTCTCATCGCATCTCTAAAAATATTATTTGACTAAATGATTAAACATTTCCTCAGGATATCAAGATAATAATAAACATTATTCTAAAATTGCGCTCAGTAAGAGTTCCATTGGATTCAAAAATATACAATAACGCTAAAGATGGCGGCCGCGCAAAGCATGCTGGTAAAAAGCTCCCTGACGACCACCTAGCGACATAAAAATTTTGGTCTGCCGTTTCGACTAGCTAGCTTTGGTAAAGTTCGGAACAAGCAATCAATGTAAACAAATAGGAAAATTTTGTAATTCGAACGCGAATCTTTAATTAAAACTTCAATTCGAATCAAAACTTTACTTTTTCTGCTTTGGAAAGGTTTCCTTTCGAGCCATGTTGCATTCGAATTCAAGGTCGATTCGAAGTCGAGCAGGCTAGTCGAAACAGCAGACCAAAATGTTTATGTCGTTGGGTGGTCGTCAGGGGGCTTTTTATCTGCATGCTTTGCAGTAAAATAAAACAGAGTCTTTGGAGCTTTAGCGTTATTGTCTATTACAACTGCTTTCGGAGTGATTAATGTTCTGAAAACAAATTTGTGTAGTTTATTTAGCTGGGGTGATAGGAGTTCCTATCTTTCTATTGATAAATAAAAATGGCCTGGTCTTACTGTGTACGTCGAATTTAATTATTGGAAATGTCTTAATATTACTGGAAATGTCATCAAATACTATTATAATACTGGAAGTTTCTTTTTTCTGAAATCCTACAATGATTATCGTTGCCAACCTGGTTCCGAGGCCATGCTGGATTTCAACAGCCTCTTTTTCTGCGTTTCCCCCTTGGTGTTTCGAAAATTACGATTGTAGTGAACATAGCTCAAGAATTTGGCAGCACTAACATCTTTACCATAACAAGATTGGCTTTAACTTTTAAAACTCTACAACGTAGTACCAAGTTTTAGAAATTGTAGACCTTTTTCTTATAAAGATTTTCTTACCGTATATATGGGAAAACCTGGCTTTTAAATTCGTGATTTACAACAGATAAAGTAAGCTTACATTTCTTTCTCGAGCTGGCTTCTAATGACGTTGCAGGACTTTGCAGTGGCTAGATCTGCGGAGAGAGGTAGACAAATCAATCAAATAGCTCACAGGTGTTCGAATTGAACACAGAACAATTTGCGGAACCAACTGCATGATAAAATTTCCAGACATTTCTCACTGCAAAAAGGCGGATATTTTTTTTAACACATACGTGTGTCGGTAATAATTTTTGACAATAGACCTTTCAGGGAGCAAACATTGTCTGTCCAATATCTGAGATTTGCTTGCCAAGCAATGTTTTTCCGTTCAGCCACGTCGCAAACATTGCATGGCAAGCAGAATTTGTTGGGTTTTCGAAAATATTTCCTGCTTGTCGCAAGCAAAAAATGTTTGTCAAGCTATGTTTTGCGACGTGGTCAAACGGATAAACAGTTTACTTGGCAACCAAATCTCTAATGTTTGGCAAACATCGCTCGCTCATTCGACCAGGTCTAGTAGAAGGATAGAATAACTAATTGGTCTATTTCTCATTGCGAAGAACTCGGATAAGATTTTGAATTACGAAATGCTATGCCCAAAAATAAACATTCACAAAACTTCAAATTATGACTCAACAATACCTTGTTTGTTGCAGACAATCAGCATTGCTGGTTTTGATTTCATCAACTTCTTATTTGTGAAAATATCATACATATATCTAGAAAAAATTGAAAGATCATTTAAAGTCATAATCTTTAGATCGTAGGCCTACTAAAATCTCTAGTTAAGTTCAAGATGAAACCCTAGAATGTCGTTTGCAGCTCGAGCGAGTGCGCCACTTTGGTTTCAAGGCGTCTTCTGTGGTCTGCTTTGTTTACATTTGCGAGTTTTGACTAATTGGTCGTAGAAATCACGTTGCTTGCAAACTCTAATCACTTGATACTGTCGTATCAATAAAAAGCAAGGGATGTTATTTGTTACTACATCTGAACTTGTTTATCTGTTTATCTGTGTATCTAGACTAGAAATATCTAGTTTCGCAAAGGATTATGGTTAAAATTCTGATTATCAGTTGAGCGGTCTCAGTTTGAAGTCAATTTAGTGTCAATGAGCAATAAGTAATAAGATTACTTTAAGGATTGGAATACTTGATTTTTGAGTGTCATAATATGCCTTAGTTGAAGTATTTGATATGAACTTGAATGACATGACAAAATTTACAAACAACAAAAATGGAAAACTTACTCGGCAATATCTCTGAATTGTCTTGGAAATGTTGAGCTGTCTATCATAAATATAATGCCCCTGCAATTGAAATTAACTTCATCTATAAGAAATTAGTTGAAATTTTTTGGAAATGCTTGGACGAACCAAATAGCTAAAAGATTCTAATATGTGTAAAATTTCAAATAAATTAAAGCTTTGTATACACTGAAAGTTATTTTGTATTTCACCTTCAAGATAAATAAAGGGAATGGTTTTGTTGTTAACAATCTTTCAGGGTTCAAAAGAAGAACAACAGTCAAACTACAAAATAACCTTGCACTGTCTTCATATTTCTTCAGGTATTGTCCTCGAATTCTTTCATGTCCTGGCAAATCTACAATATTTGCTTGCTTCATGGTCTAAAAAGAAATAGATCTTATGTCACAATTTGCTACAGAAAATGCAGGAAAACTACTGTAGCTAGCAATACTTTTATTGCTCAAAGAAGTCCTAAATGAGGGGCAGCCCAAAATCAGTTTTATTTTAAGTTATGCACTGATGCATAATTTATCTGTATAGCGGATGATTAAAAAGTCCCCCTCTTGATGTCGAAAAATCATAAATCATTGCAGCAACTGTACTTGCAATGATCAATCAATCAATGATCAATCAATCAATGATCAATTAATCAATGATCAATCAATCATCAAAATTGATTGTGTAATGCCTAAAACATTCAAGGAATTCTCGTGTATACTCTTTTGGTAATTTTCAAAATAGTTTTCCCTTAGTGAATTCAAAACTAGATTAAAAAAGTCAGTAATGCACAACAGCAGGAAAATGGGCTAAAACACACATATTTTTATCACCTAAACTTGCTTCTAGTGGTGTCTGTTTTGTAATGTTGAATGTATTCACACAAAAATGGGAAGAAACATGATATATAAAGGATATAATTTCTAACCTTGCCACTTTTGAACTCATATTTGCCATGGTTTTCTCTGATTGATGTGTGCGTCATTACTTTTCTCCTTTCTATCAGCTGTGAAAAAGATTAAAATTGGGAAATAGAACATAGTGTATTGTATTTCTCGCAATGGATTTAGCATGGAAATAACTGTTTGCAATCTCAATTAATATTTGAAGATTGAATAAATGTTTTCACAACTTNGAAAACTACTGTAGCTAGCAATACTTTTATTGCTCAAAGAAGTCCTAAATGAGGGGCAGCCCAAAATCAGTTTTATTTTAAGTTATGCACTGATGCATAATTTATCTGTATAGCGGATGATTAAAAAGTCCCCCTCTTGATGTCGAAAAATCATAAATCATTGCAGCAACTGTACTTGCAATGATCAATCAATCAATGATCAATCAATCAATGATCAATTAATCAATGATCAATCAATCATCAAAATTGATTGTGTAATGCCTAAAACATTCAAGGAATTCTCGTGTATACTCTTTTGGTAATTTTCAAAATAGTTTTCCCTTAGTGAATTCAAAACTAGATTAAAAAAGTCAGTAATGCACAACAGCAGGAAAATGGGCTAAAACACACATATTTTTATCACCTAAACTTGCTTCTAGTGGTGTCTGTTTTGTAATGTTGAATGTATTCACACAAAAATGGGAAGAAACATGATATATAAAGGATATAATTTCTAACCTTGCCACTTTTGAACTCATATTTGCCATGGTTTTCTCTGATTGATGTGTGCGTCATTACTTTTCTCCTTTCTATCAGCTGTGAAAAAGATTAAAATTGGGAAATAGAACATAGTGTATTGTATTTCTCGCAATGGATTTAGCATGGAAATAACTGTTTGCAAATCTCAATTAATATTTGAAGATTGAATAAATGTTTTCACAACTTTAAAAGTTATGATCCAGAAAAGAGATTGGATAAAAATTCACATAAAAAGATTATTTAATTCAATTACTTTTTTTTTTTAATAATCATCGACACCATACACAATGGTACATGGTCTAAAATACATAAATCTACAAATCAACAAACATAAAGCTAAATCTACAAACATGAGTTATAACAAACTAACAACAACGCAAACAAATGCTATCCGTCAGAAGCAAGCAGTATGTCATGTCATTTATAAATCTTAACTTTCAAGGCACTTTAAAAAATCAATGGTTGTTTAAAAAATTTTTTAACATATTTTGACAAACCATAATTTCTGATACATTAATCGCAAAAATTTGTTAATATTTTCAGATGTTTCCAACATCCAAAAACTTTAACGTCCAAAATTTTTTGTGGTTCAACATGTTACCATCCAACGTTTTCTGCAGTACAGAAAAATGGCAGGACAGCATTTAGACTTTTTATAAACGTAATGTCTTTATCATAAAGCATTATGCATAGAACAAATAGGACACTCACCAAACTGTAGAGAAGAGTTTTGCCAGAGTCACATAATCCCATGAGAAGGATTCCTTGTTTCTTTGTACTTTGTGAGTTGATGAGGTAAAGAACCAAAATCACGACTGCAATGAAATGAAATTGACAATGCCAATGTGAGAGGATTTTCAGTTATTTACTATTTGGTGATGGGTCCCAAATTATCATTTTATTATTATTTCATGGTTAGTTTGTGATTATTAAATTATTGTTATTATTGGGACGTTGTGGTGAATATTTTTGGGATTACTTCTTTGTGATTACTTGTCAGACAATCTATTGATTATTTCATGTTATTTTGTGACTATCTTAAAAGTATACGAGATTAGAATCAGTGATTTGCCCCTCGCAATGATTGCCTGTGTTTCGTCACTGTTAATTAGACTATTATAATAATATTACTTTTTGGGCCTAAACAAAAGTTTTGCGAGCTTAATAGTACAAATTGTACAGTTCCCTGCCGGAAATATAGTCCGTAAATTAAAATAACACATACCAGTTGATAGTATAACAATAGCAACTGCAAGCAAGATTGGATTGCTGGTTGGATCGTCAAGCAAATGACGAAATTCTGTCACAATCTTCTCGACTTGACTTGAAACGGCGGCCATCTTGTCTCCTTTGTTGTATGTACTTGTCATTACCTCGAGATCGTGATAACCTCTATTTCATGTCATGGGGCGTTTAATTCGAATATTCGAAAAAGGGGCGTCTATTTTGGGGTTTTAGGCACCTTTCTTGCTCCTTAGAGCCCCCTTAGAGCAAACACCGATTTTGTTACAATATCATCAGTTGCTTTAGATTGACAGTACAAAAGGATCATCTATTACACACACACACGTCCGATTAGTTAAGCAGCACTTGTAGATAAAACGAGCTGAAACAGATAGAGTCGTGGTGCAAAAACTTGGAATCAGCTTCCCTTGGACGTAAAACAAGCAAATTCGCTTACTTCTTTTAAAACCCATCTAAGAAGCCATTTGCAGGCTTCCGTTTAAACATTTGTTGGAACTTTAAGTCCCATTCACCAGTTTTAATTTTTACTAGGTTTTTTATCACGTGTACTTTAGTTAGATGTTAGCCTTTGTAATTAATTTTGATTAGATAAAGTAAAATATTTTAATTTTGTAAGTTTTTAACACGGCCCCCTGCAAAGCAATCTTTGATTGATGGGGCCACTGTGTATAAATAATTAAAAATGAAAATGAACGAAAATGAATAGATGATGCCCCAAAACCTGGATAGCTAAATCACTCAAGCTACACACGAAAAGGAACTGTTGAGAGAAAACATGCGCGTCTATTGGAAGAAGAACGATGAACCTAAACATCTGCTTCTGTTATTTCATGTATCTAGTTCCAAAATATTATCCCTTTTCTTTCGAAACATCATCACGTCGACTCAGCCCTCATTCGCATGCAGCTCAAGTGAGCAAGGGTGGGCATGTTGAAGGGTTGAAGTGAGGACAGTCGTCCGATGTATGTCCACATAACAGGTTTATTTCTCCCATACTATGTTAATGTCTGTCCCTAAAACCAGGTTTATTTTGAACTCTTTTCAACAATGTCATTTTGCAACTAACTTGGACTGTTCATGAACTGTGATGTTGGTCAATATTTGTCCTCAAATTAGGTTTTATCGGAATATTATAAAAATTTATGTCCCCAAAACCAGTCTTTTTACGAGCGCAATTTGTTCTGGTACGCTGAAAAATGGGTTGGTGAAATCATTTTTCCAAGACATACATAGGATCACAAAAACCCAGCACATGCCCNCCCTCCACAGTACTCAAGATAGCCCTCCACAGTTACTCATGATAGCCCTCCACAGTACTCAAGATAGCCCTCCACAGTACTCCGCACCCTCCACAGTACTCAAGATAGCCCTCCACAGTTACTCATGATAGCCCTCCACAGTACTCCGCACCCTCCACAGTACTGCGCATCCTCCACAGTACTGCGCAGACATTACCTAGGGTGATTAAGGAACGGTATTGATTTTCACAATTTTGGTATAAAGATCGACATCGATTTTCATGATTTTGGTATAAAAAACGGTATCCACTTTTGTGGTTTCGGTATCAAGAACAAATGAATAGGCCATTTTTGAAAAATTGGTACAAGGCTATACATATTCATAAAGTTGGTAAGAGCTTTGGGTATGTTTTGAAGCTTACTGTAGGTGGCACGTTCCGAACCAAAATCTGGTCAACTGCAAGTCCTCGAGTTATATTCAAGGAATTCATTTGTAAGAAACTAGCAACAGGATGGCTGAAAATTTAAGAAACTCTATTGATGCTTGATAAGCACTAAGATACTTTTAAACACTAAATTCAGATAGCCTTAGAAGATTCAACACGTGACTGATTAAATAACTCCAGAGTATTCAGTCCTCTAACTTTCGAGGCTAAATCTTAAAAATGGGTGTGATTAAATGGTTACTGGGCGTGGCTACCAGACAATGCAGAAATCCTTACCTCGTCTGACCCTTGGCGCTCTGAGCATGCTTGATGCAACACTAACATTCTCAATCTCATGCCATTTTGTATAGCGATACCTTGATGCAGGTAGAGGTAAGATTTCTGACCATTCATCGTCATTTCCGTCTTCATCTCCATCCTCTATCGTTGTTATCAAAACAACTGGTATTCCTTCATTTGCATAATCCGCATTAACAGCATTGCTGTCAAACCCCCTGCAAAATAATATCAGATTTTATAAGGAGGTCACACCAGGCAGGGACTGCAGAGCCATACCGAGTGGATGGGCTAAAGCCCCTGCACTTCTTGCAAAATCCTTCATTTTTCCATTGAATTCATTCCGTTTAGCTGTTATTTAGGGCTAAAATCACCTCTTAGCCCCTGCACTTTTGAAACACTCCGCGGCCCCCGACACAAGAATACTTGGGCACATCCCAAGGATCACGCATTTGATAACAGGGGTAGGCCAAAGGAATTTGACACCTAAATTGGACTTTTGATTTTTTTGTAAATAGTTTTACAAAAACAATATGTGAACCTCTTTTTGTGTCACTTTTCAGTTTTTTTGCATTCAATGGTGGACGTTAATCAATTCAAACTTTGTTTGTATGAAATAAGGGGGCAAAGGGGTCTAGGTGGTCCTCTGTGGAAAGGAATGAACACCCTTAATTTCCATTGTTTTCACTGGTTAACAGGGCAAATATAAAGCAAAATATAATTTCAATTTTGCAGGGTGTGGTGGACCTCGTAAAGTTTAGGCGAATTGTTTGAAAAAATGGGGGTGAATAATGTATTCAAACTGAAACAATTCCAGTGAGGTGCTATGGAGGGATTACGTGGTTTGCACTTCTGAGCCGCGAAGTTGCCGATAAACAAAAGATCTATTGTTTTAATCTATTGTTCTCAACCGCGGAAACAACGAAATTTCCGTGCAAATTGTGCTTAGGCCATCTCAACTTGCAAGCGCAAAATACAAACTTTCCAGTCTGGCGCTTCTTCCCAAGATTGGCTTTGTGTTAAGATGACAAAAAGGGTGTTTCTAAAAGCAAAAATGATGTTCTTGATGGTAAAAGGGGCGTTTCCGGAAGAAGGAAGGGTGTGGCTCCCAAACATTTTTCCCTGGCAACCAATTTTCATTTTTCCTCGGAAGGGTTGCAACAAGTAGAGCTGCCATCAACAGTCCAACTTGGACACCTAAATAACCAAAGCTATTTCCAGATGATGCAGGAAGGAAAATTGGTTTTCTTTCTGTACAATTTTTCGAATAAATTTTGAATAAATCTTACATAGAAATCATCACGTCTCCAACGTAGCCCCCTACAACAGCGTAGCCGCAGCGCCGGGTCCACCACTTTTGATTGCTGGGCTGGGACAAAATGGAGAATCGTTTCCTTTTGCGTAAAACTGTGCATATGTCTGATCTCCTTGCACGGATCGAGAGCTTAATAGTTTTTTAAAAACTTTGCAAGAACACTGGCTTCGTTTCTAAAACTCAAAAAACGCAGCTACTCAAGAGCATCCCATCTTAGACATGGCAAAAAGCTGTGTCCGAAATTTAGGCCCACGCATGTGATCTTCAGATCCATAAAAGTTGCACATTTTTACCTGTTCATCGGCGCACTGATTGTCATCTGCTTGCTTCCCAAAATGTTCTTCCTCCTTCTCTAACTTTGATTATTGCTTTAAAATACCAAATAACTTGATTAAAATGCCGCTTTCGTAGCTTTTCCCGAAGCCGTTTTCCTGTGTCTTCATTTAGGTCGGTCTCTCGAGGTTTCCTCTCTTCTGCGAAGGTATGACGTCGCCAATTAATCGAATAATCGTCTCTGATTCGCCATTCTATTGCTACTTCAGACCTGTACCTACGATTCTCAGAGGTCATCTGTGAGTTTCGTTCGTTGTCAAGGTGATTTGTTATTTTGACAACAAAACAAGGCACAACAAAATACAAGCAAAATCTAAAGTAACACCAAGACAACCATAATGGGCTTATTGACGCAGTTCTGCGTAGGTTTATGTTGCATTCGTGTTTGATGGATAGTCTTGGGAACAAACACAACTGCAAGTTTTAGGGGAAATTCTTTGTGGGAAGACGCAAAATGCAAGAAAGCAGCATCACTCTTTCAAAAAAGATATGAAAGATATGATATGATATGATTCAAAAAAGAAGAAAAGATATGATATATGTTTGCAAGAAAGGGGATTTTTAGGAATTTTCACGAGGATTTTTCTCCAAAGCAGAAGGACTTTTGCAAAGTAGAAAGTCATGTTTTCGGCAAAAGGGGACATTTTCTTATACACAAAAATTAAAAGCAGTTTACTTTGTTTTGTTTACAAAATGTAACCTTTCGCCTCCCTTTTCTCGGTTTTAGTGTTTTCACTTTAGAGACAGTGCAAAATTTGTTATATTACATGGCCGGTAGAGAAGAAAAATTCTTGCAAAAAATCAGCTTACCCCGTATAAAATTACTGCAAAGAAACTACCTGCCCCGTCACCTTTTCCTTAAAAAAATGTATCTGCCCCGTATTCGTGAGCATAGATGTTATACAGTAAGACAGATGAATTTGCTAATGACCATTTTTTGTTCTTACAAGTCTTTGTCAACAAAATATTGACTTTGAAGACGACAAGATGTGACTGAATGGACCGTTCTTGCAGGCAATTGACATGGAAATTCTACATCATTTTATATACATCTCTTCAAGCATTTCTCATCTTGCATGATTTGCAATTTCGTCTTCAAAATGAACAATTTTATGTTTCAAATTGCACCTTCAGCTCATAAAAAAGTTACTGCCCCGTACTTATTTGCCCAATTAAAAGTGCTGAGCCCGTTCTGCACAAGCTCAAAAAAAGTAGTTGCCCTGTTGCGTTTTGCACCGGCCATGTTGTAAAATAAATTTTGCACTGTCCCTTATGAGCATCTTTCAAGCTGTGCTACACAACAAATCAATATAGAAGATCACTAGGAGGGCAAATAAATGAATTCGAGAATTTAAAAATTCTTTGGATCAGCATCAAGGGGTGTGTTGGAAATAGCCTGCATAAAGAATACGTTTTATCTTTGGAACCGATTTAAAGAAAACAAACTTGGCAAGTTAAACAACAAACACAAACTTAAATTTTTAATCAGCTAGAAAAGGTGAAAGTCCATCTTTCTTTGGCAATCCTCCTACATTTTCAAACAAAACAACTCGAAGTGATGGCAAACCTAAAGATTGTGAAGAATAAATATCAAAATAAATTGTGCAGCACTGCATTACTCTAGCCTGCGTGCAGACTTTTTGGTTACCAAAAAGTCTGCACGCAGGCTACATTACTCCTGAAGAACTATCCAAATTTTTTACGGAAACTTTGTCTTCGTGTTATTCGTGTTATTCGCAAAATCCTCTCCAGCTTAGAAAGCTGGGCACTAATTTATAATTGTGCGAGATTTAAGTCACTATTTACTGTTTACTATTATCATTGTTTGTTCATTTTATCGTTTCCATGTATTTCTCTGCCTCTTTCGCATATTCGGCCATCTCTTTTACCTTTGAATCGTTAATATTTGTCTGATTGTTTTTGAATGTTTTCCCGACTATTTTTTGAATTTTCTTTTGATGTAGAATTGAGGTCATTGAGCGTTTTGAGTTTCAAGGTATCAAAAGTTTCTGATTGAATTCTTGAAGAGAAACGAGAGTATGCTAAAAAGCTAACCACNAATGGTTACTGGGCGTGGCTACCAGACAATGCATAAATCCTTACCTCGTCTGACCCTTGGCGCTCTGAGCATGCTTGATGCAACACTAACATTCTCAATCTCATGCCATTTTGTATAGCGATACCTTGATGCAGGCAGAGGTAAGATTTCTGACCATTCATCGTCATTTCCGTCTTCATCTCCATCCTCTATCGTTGTTATTAAAACAACTGGTATTCCTTCATTTGCATAATCCGCGTTAACAGCATTGCTGTCAAACCCCCTGCAAAATAATGTCAGATTTTATAAGGAGGTCACACCAGGCAGGGACCGCAGAGCCATACCGAGTGGATGGGCTAAAGCCCCTGCACTTCTTGCAAAATCCTTCATTTTTCCATTGAATTCATTCCGTTTAGCTGTTATTTAGGGCTAAAATCACCTCTTAGCCCCTGCACTTTTGAAACACTCCGCGGCCCCCGACACCAGGAATACTTGGGCACATCCCAAGGATCACGCATTTGATCACAGGGGTAGGCCAAAGGAATTTGACACCTAAATTGGACTTTCGATTTTTTTGTAAATAATTTTACAAAAACAATATGTGAACCACTTTTTGTGTCATTTTTCAGTTTTTTTGCATTCAATGGTGGACGTTAATCAATTCAAACTTTGTTTGCATGAAATAAGGGGGCAAAGGGGTCTGGTGGTCCTCTGTGGAAAGGAATGGACACCCTTAATTTCTATTGTTTTCACTGGTTAACAGGGCAAATATAAAGCAAATCAATTTTGCAGGGTGTGGTGGACCTCGTAAAGTTTAGGCGAATTGTTTGAAAAAATGGGGGTAAATAATGTATTCAAACTGAAACAATTCCAGTGAGGTGCTATGGAGGGATTACGCGGTTTGCGCTTCTGAGCCGCAAAGTTGCCGATAAACAAAAGATCTTTTGTTTTAATCTATTGTTCTCAACCGCGTAAACTACGAAATTTCCGCGTAAATCGTGCTTAGGCCATCTCAACTTGCAAGCGCAAAATACAAACTTTCCAGTCTGGCGCTTCTTCCCAAGATTGGCTTTGTGTGTTCCTTCTTCCCAAGATTGGCAACATTATACTTAAAACGACAAAAAGGGTGTTCCTGAAAGCAATCATGGTGTTTCTTGATGGCAAAAGGGGCGTTTCCGGAAGAAAGAAGGGTGTGGCTCGCAAAAACTTTTCCCTGGCAACCAATTTTCATTTTTTCTCCTATAAGGGTTGCAACAAGTAGAGCTGCCATCAACAGTAGTTCAACAGTTCCACTTGGACACCTAAATAACCAAAACTATTCCCAGGTGATGCAGAAAGGAAAATTGGTTTTCTTTCTGTACAATTTTTCGAATAAATTTTGAATAAATCTTACATAGAAACCATCACGTCTCCAACGCAGCGTAGCCGCAGCGCCGGGTCCATGACTTTTGATTGCTGGGACAAAATGGAGAATCGTTTCCTTTTGCGTAAAACTGTGCATATGTCTGATCTCATTGCACGGATCGAGAGCTTAATAGTTTTTTAAAAACTTTGCAAGAACACTGGCTTCGTTTCTAAAACTTAAAAAACGCAGCTACTCAAGAGCATCCCATCTTAGACATGGCAAAGCTGTGTCCGAAATTTAGGCCCACGCATGTGATCTTCGGATCCATAAAAGTTGCACATTTTTACCTGTTCATCGGCGCACTGATTGTCATCTGCTTGCTCCCCAAAATGTTCTTCCTCCTTCTCTAACTTTGATTATTGCTTTAAAATACCAAATAACTTGATTAAAATGCCGCTTTCGTAGCTTTTCCCGAAGCCGTTTTCCTGTGTCTTCATTTGGGTCGGTCTCTCGAGGTTTCCTCTCTTCTGCGAAGGTATGACGTCGCCAATTAATCGAATAATCGTCTCTGATTCGCCATTCTATTGCTACTTCAGACCTGTACCTACGATTCTCAGAGGTCATCTGTGAGTTTCGTTCGTTGTCAAGGTGATTTGTTATTTTGACAACAAAACAAGGCACAACAAAATACAAGGAAAATCTAAAGTAACACCAAGACAACCATAGGGGGTTTATTGACGCAGTTCTGCGTGGGTTTTTGTTGCATTCGTGTTTGATGGATAGCCTTGGGAACAAACACAACTGCAAGTTTTAGGGAAAATTCTTTGTGGGAAGACGCAAAATGCAAGAAAGCAGCATCACTCTTCCAAAAAAGATATGATATTATGTTTGCAAGAAAGGATTTTAGGAATTTTCAATGAGGATATCTTTCTAAAACAGAAGGACTTTTTGCAAAAGTAGGATGCCATGTTTTCGGCAAAAGGGGACATTTTCTTATACTTTATACAAAAAACTAAAAGCAGTTTACTTTGTTTGTTTGCAAAATTTAACCTTTCGCCTCCCTTTTCTCGATTTTAGTGTTTTCATTTGATGAGCATCTTTCAAGCTGTGCTACACAACAAATCAATATAGAAGATCACTAGGAGGGCAAAGAAATGATTTCGAGAATTTAAAAATTCTTTGGATCAGCATCAAGGGGTGTGTTGAAAATAGCCTGCATAAAGAATACGTTTTATTTGTCTTTCGAACCGATTTAAAGAAAAACAAATGTTAAACAACAAACACAATCTTAAATTTTTAATCAGCAAGAAAAGGTGAAAGTCCATCTTTCTTTGGCAATCTTCCTACATTTTCAAACAAAACAACTCGAAGTGATGGCAAACCTAAAGGTGGTGAAGAATAAATATCAAAATAAATTGTGCAGCACTGCATTACTCCTGAAAAACAATCCAAACTTTTTCCGGAAACTTTGTCTTGTTGTAGTGTAGTGTAGAATTTAGTGTTTTGAGTTTCAAGGTATCAAGAGTTTCTGATTGAAGTCTTGAAGTGAAACGAAAGTATGCTAAAGCTAACCATTTCATGCAGAGGATCTTCGTAGATGTGTGCTTTTAGGGCCTAATTTTTCAGTGAGCCAAATTTCGCGGAACTGGGAAGTTTACATGAGGAATTGAAAGAAATTGAATGTCTTGTACATTGTACAATAAGTTTCAAAAGCCGATTGAATTTCAAGTAGCAACAACCACAACAACTAAGACCAAGAACAAAGGATTCGGGGAGATCAGTGGATAGATGCCAGAATAAAGAACAAAGGCGGGGTTAGAGAGAGAACCGATTTGATTTCATTTCCGTATTCCGTGATCAGGCCTAAATGTAGCAAGAACCAGGCAAGGAAAAGGCTTGCAAGATGAGTGGCTGGAGGAGAGACAGCCTCATTGCCTTCAATGATGAAGATNCATGAGGAATTGAAAGAAATTGAATGTCTTGTACATTGTACAATAAGTTTCAAAAGCCCATTGAATTTTAAGTAGCAACAACCACAACAACTAAGACCAAGAACAAAGGATTCGGGGAGATCAATGGATCACTAGTGGATAGATGACAGAATAAAGAACAAAGGCGGGGTTAGAGAGAGAGAACCGATTTGATTTCATTTCCGTATTCCGTGATCAGGCCTAAATGTAGCAAGAACCAGGCAAGGAAAAGGCTTGCAAGATGAGTGGCTGGAGGAGAGACAGCCTCATTGCTTTCAATGATGAAGATTTACAAAGATGTGTAGAACAAGAGGAAAAAGATTTATCTAATTTGCAATGGAGCGATAAATCCTTGACCTTATCAAAGTTTATCCAAAAATATACACTCCCCCAGATTGTGAGGGTCGAGGATGGCCATTATTCACAAGAAGAAGACAGCAGTTTGAGTTCAGGGCAGCTTCTCAAGGTCCACTGCTTGAAGACGGTGAAAAAGTTATCTGGGGTTGATCAAAATGGAGACGCAGTACACGTTCCGCTGAATACAACTGAAAGAATTGTGCTTAGGCCGGACAATTATGATCAAATTTATGACACAGTAAACGACTTAGCGCATGCCAAACCACTTCCAAAATATGTCGAGGTTACTCGTGGTTACTATGATCCCGCAGGTAAGTAACTACCGAGTTTGATTAATACCTTTGTTTGTTAACACCATGTAACTGGGGTAAAGGTTGCAATGGTTTGAAATTCTATGGGGCGTAAGCTCGGGGGAGGTACTGACTTTCATTAGTACGGGGGTGTGCACTCCAAGAAAAAATGTTCACCCGGTTCTAGAATTTTCCCCTCCAAATGATAGCCTTTAGCAACATTATACTGAGCAACTTTGAAATAACAACCTGCGCTAACAAAATATCCCTTTTGACAACCAACCGGCTTTAGAAAAAATGGCTTCTTTCGATTACCCGGCGCTAGAAAAAAGGACGATAGCGATACTCGGAAAGGAATGCACATCCTATCAGAAAAATATACTAAGCACCCCCTCCCCCCTCAGGGGTGTAAGTATTCCGGAAGCACTTGACAATAATTTTTCAAGGCAATTTTTAAGTGTCATGCTATTGTGGAATACAGCCTCTGCGAAGGAGAGTGCTATTGTGGGCTTTCAACAAGGTATACAGTATATAGAACCTCGAGTAAAGATAAGAGAGAGCGAAACTTTTTGAAAAATTTGATCCGAAACTTGGCCAAATTGCCAGATAGATCAGAAAGAGAATAAACAATGTGTACCAATTTGAAATTAACCAATCAGAAAGCCCCCTAAAGATTTCGTTCTAAAAAAGTAGTTCTTGGTTTGTTTCGTGTAACTGCGTAGAGAAATTTCAAGCCTCCCAGTCTAGAAGTGAAAGTATTCAAAAGCAGCAATGTACATGGAATAATAGACAATGGTCTAATCTGTGCTGTCAGGTTGGTTGTTTTCCAAAGGTTACTAAAATGGTTAACCGGGTTAACCATTCATGTTGTTCCAAAATATCTTTAAACAAATTTTAATTTCATGTTCGCTCTTGTAAACCTCAGTCTTGTCTGTCTAAGACAGTCTAGTGTGGATGATTTCGAAAGTGAACTTTGGACACACTTCAAAGGGTGGTACCTGGAGTACCTGTGTACCATTTTCCAAGTCCCACTATTTGGGAAATCCGGAGAGGCCACTTCCTAAAAATCTTATTTTCGCAAAAAATCTATAAAAGAACCTATGTTCTCATAAAAAATCTCGTCCGCTTTTTGGCTGAGTGTCGGAGTAATTACGGAGAAAATTTCATAGATTTTCAGTCGGTCGTCGAAAATCATTCCCAAAAGATATCCAATTATTTAAAGTAAATCAACGGAGTTAAAAGGCAACTTAGCTAGGGGGACTGGGTCCATCTAAATAGAACCTATTGTATTTGATGTTTTCGATCGATGAAAACAATAGGAACATAAGTGGCGCATGCCGTTCTTTTGTGCTATGTTTAGACTAGATCGCTATATCTCCGTTCATTTACTTTAAGTGCTAGATAAGGCTCGAGTTATCGAATGTTGGGAAACATGAACAATGTGGTCTACAACGAGGAAAGAGAATGCGACAAAAAAACTGACTCAGGCTTCTTGTCTGGACTTTCTCCGATCTTGGGAATAAAGGATGTTGAAATAACTCATGTGTCAGAATTCAGAAATTAGAAGTGTGACTGAACTGAATATCGCAGTAATGATTACTGACCATGACTATGTATTGTGTCATGAAATCATATTTTACGATGATAGAAAGCTGACA
The DNA here is from genome assembly GCA_004194415.1 of Aurelia aurita. Taxonomy (NCBI): domain Eukaryota; kingdom Metazoa; phylum Cnidaria; class Scyphozoa; order Semaeostomeae; family Ulmaridae; genus Aurelia; species Aurelia aurita. The sequence goes on from REGM01000047.1 coordinate 1,364,963, forward strand.
TGATCAAGATTGAATGAACCCCACAAAATATTGCGCAATGTCACATTTTGACTATGTTGGGCAATGTCATGTAATTGGGCAGTGTCACATAATTTTGATAGTAAATTTTGATGCTGCACACGTATTTTTTTACAAGAAACTAAGAATTTGAGCCAGTACTGACAGTTTCTTAAAATGATCAGATTTTCAGTACTCAAGAGTTTCTTAGGAGTCAACCTCATCCCCAGGGCCTTTTGTCATATTGGGACGGAGACCTTTTCGTCTCCGTCACAATATGACAAAAGGCCCTTGGGACGAGGTTGCTTAGGAGTTTCCTACAACTTCCATATCAATCTTCATGTTTACTTCCTGTGCCCTCGTGAATATTTCAAAACGCAGTTTTTAGACATTATTCAAGTACTTTTCGAGTAATATGATACAGGAAACGAGTGAAAATAAAGTAAAAATATGCTAAAAATTTCCTTTATTAAAATAAATAGTTTCTTAATAGGGTTAAATGCGATTTTGCAAAAATAATACCCATAAATCGGGAAATTTTAAAGTTAAAAACCATACCCATAAATCCGGATTCTATTGTAAAAAAGGTACCCTAAAATATGGCACAACCCGTGCCATAGAGTGTCACTGCAAGTGGCTTGAGCCACTTTAATATGCTTACATTCCCTTTAAGTTAACTTTCCCCCCACGGGACTTTAGGGAGAGACAAATAAACCGCTGGGGTTCAATTCATTATTATTATTTTTTTCAATCTATTTTCTGTTAGGAATTGATGGCAATACAGAGGAAGACTTGACAGTGGAACCAGGAGAAAGGCTCGAAGTATTAAAGCAGCCACCAGAATCATTCAGATTCCCGAAACCAGGCAGGCAACGATTTATGGTATTCAAAAAATCTAAAGGTGCTGAACTCAAACTCCCGTTTGATTCTAGTCCGGGTTTTATATCATTACTGGACTGGGAAGAGCAAGTACTTGCAGAGGCACTTCACAAGCGCAAGTTACCATTCCACGCAAGTTTTGCTGCGGAGAAGTCAGCTGACGCTAGGCCAGATCAGCTGGACAGGAGATTGTCTCGATTTGGTGTGATTCAGTTCCAAAAGACATATGATGAAGATCTAATCGTAGCCTCGTGTGGATACAAAGATGTCAGAGTGATATTCACGATACCACATGATATCGATATCACAGTCAGGGTTGCTAAAGGGGCATTAACCAACGACCCCCTGTATACTGGGCTGTGTCAGGGGTACAACAACTACAAGAAAATAGAGGTACTGGCTATAAAACGACACGAGAAGGACATCTTGCGTACATCAGGAGAAGTCAGGGGGTACGAGTATTATTTAAAGTCTGCTGAAGGTGGGGAATTCGCAGGGTTAGAGGAAAGCGCGAGTCCCGCATCTGCAAGCGAGGGGGATGGCGAGGAAAGCAGTGATGAAAATGAGTATGTTTATAGCGATAAAGTTGTGAACACACAGAGTCATATGAAAGAGAAGAAACACTCCAAACACTCCACAATGCCATATGAAATCACTAATATACATGTATCTGATTTTGAAAAAGGAGGCAAGTATGCGGAACACGTAGCAGCAACGTCCACATCAGAGCCATCACGGAGGAGAGGTTCGTTCACATTTAAATCAAATGGAGACAAAAATAAAGAGCCTGTGACGCTGATTGGAATAAAACAACTGAGCTCGTCGTTTGGAAGTGAGAGCACTACCAGGGATTTATTCCGGGCTAAGTGCAACGATGGCGGAATCCAACGAGCAAAATCAGAAGAAACAGATTACGGAGGTTACTTGGTTTCTGTAATGGCACCAGAGCCACTGGTCGAAGCATATGACACTTCGGAGTACATAATGAGAGAGAAAGCTGTGCCCAATGACAACAAGAAATTTGAGAAAGCTGTGCCGACTGACGACAAGAAATTTGAGAAAGCTGTGCCGACCGACAACAAAAAATTTGAGAAAGCTGTGCCCAATGACAACAAGAAATTTGAGAAAGCTGTGCCTACTGAAAAAAACAAATTGGACTTTAATGATAACGCTAAAAAGCTTGGAGTTGCTGCTACTGTGCCCTCATCAACAACAAACCCAAAACCGCCGCTTAGCCCTAAACCGCCACCGAAAAGTACTAAGCCGAAATGGGCACTTTCGGATCCCTCAGCCGACTCAACCCCCTTTGAGCTCCCCAAAGATCTTACTCCATTAAGCACATCGGATGTAGGCAAATGCCTTTTGAAACTGAACTTAGGCCATCATGTTGCGAGTTTTCGTGAAAATCAGATAAATGGAGAACTTTTAATGTCGTTGGAAGAAGTGGATTTCGTAGATTTGAAATTATCGAACTTTGAAAGGAAGAAGTTGGTGAAATTTGTGGCAGGGTGGAGGCCAGATAACTGTTGATCGAAGTAACATAACAATATTGGAATCTTGAAATAGAATGTATTCAGTAGATTTTTTATTGGGTGAGTAAGAAAAACGTTTCGATGTTTCAAAAATTTACAAAATTTGGTTTTGCTTCATATCTTTAAAATTTCTTCATGTTCAGCAAGGAATTATTTTATTATTATTTTTATCCTTGTATTATTTTTAGTAATAATAACAATTTTGCCAAATCATGCGAAAGACTTTGAAGTGACAGTTTGAAAATCCATATCGTGAGCCATAGTTTGCGGTGCGACCTCTACGAGGGAGGAAAAATTGAGGAAAAGAAAATATCGATATTTTCTTTTCCCCAATTTGTCGCACCGCAGGCTAGAGCGCCATTGGCTTTAGCAGACATCGCAAATCTCGCCCAGGATTTCAAATTAACTTTCGATTTGTACATGGTCAGCAGACTAATTTCTGGCATAAGAATTCGAATGGGCAAAAAATGGATATTCTGAAAATTATATGCAATTTTGTATATAACGTTTACTAGGTTATGGGAAATATTCCACCCACCCCGTTTATTCCGCTCCTCGTCTATTCCGGACCCGAGAGTATCTATATAAAGGAATAGAACAGGCAGTTTTTGTACACAAAATGGACATGGCTATTTATTTAATAATTGGCACAAGGAGTGGTCAATTTTTCAGATCGATTTTGATTTTTCATCGTATGCACAAACCGAAACTAAGGTGACGCATACACGGCGAGATTGTGAAGATTAGAATTAGACTTACTACCGGGTGTCCCAGAAAAAAGTATAAGCGTTTGAACAGTTCCTGCGGAGGAGCTTGTTTTCCGAAACTTCTTATTCAACCTTTATGATATAGATGAGATCTTATCTTGCAATTTGCGACCTCGCAAGATCAAATCGGATTTGTATTTGTAGAGTAATTCACTTAAACAGGCAGAATTTCTGAGGCAGCCTAAGACAGATGGTTATTGAATTATGCTACTACCATAAATGTGTAAGCTGAAAGAGTTGGGGCAGCTCGACAATAAATTAGTTTTTGGAACTTTGTTGAGCTATTAAAATGAAAATATTTTTACTAATTCAAAAGCCTGAATATTTCGTTTTTATGACTGAATAATCAGAACTGAAACGAAACGTGTGCGAGAAGTTCTGTACGTGCTTGAACACACTACTTGAGAAAGTTCCTTCAGTCTTACAAACAAAATTACTCTGTGATTTGTTAAAGTTTAACTGCATCTTTTCTTGTCATTTTTCTAATTAATATGATAGTTCAATTGATTAATAAACTTTAAAAACAGAAAGTTTAATGGTTGATCTGCCTAAAAAACCCTTTCAAATTACGCATAGATTGTAGTAGCATAATTCAATAACCATCTGTCTTAGGCTGCCTCAGAAATGTTGCCTGTTTACTCTACAAATACAAATCCGATTTGGTCATGCGAGGTCGCAAATTGCAAGTTAAGATCTCATCTATATCATCAGGTAAAAATAAAAAATTTCGGAAATAAGGCTCCTCCGCAGGAACTGTTCAAACGCTTATACTTTCTGATCTGAATGGTGGATAGGCAAGCTACCGTAAAGCCTACCAATTTATTTAACTGCAACAAGAACGGTTGAAATAAGTCTACATTAGAATGCAATCCCAACTGCTTCGAAGACAATAGTTTGCAATTCACAGTATCTTTCTGACAATCCTAGTTAGCGTTCGAAACCAGTTTAATCTAAATTTGTAGTCAGAGAAATTCATGGAACTTTTATACACATTTGAGTACAAATTAGAAATATATTTTCTTATAATAGAATGAATTTTTTGTAGCTTTTTTATTCGAAATGTTGCTTTTCTTGACTTCTCTTTGCAAATCGACATCAGCTTTTGCCAGAATTAACTGCGCGCATGACAAGAGAGTTGTGCCGAATTGTCAAATGTGACAACTTTTCTTTCGAAAGGTCAATTTTTGTGTATCGTTGTTTTTTATACTTGTATCATGGATATTGTGGACAATAAATGGATAAATTTGGTTAGTTGCCTTGTTTGTCTTCATTAGTAGCTTTTCTCTTCTGGTTTGCTTCCTGGCCTTGTCTGGTTTTGCTTGCTGTCGTTTGTTATGGCCTAAGTTTCAAACTGTCACCGCGCTTTGAAAGTTATGGCCTGAGAACTAGTTCCCATGACGACTCTCAGGCCATAACTTTCAAAGCATAATTGATTTCCAACGAGGCTGCGCCTAACCCGGATCTGGGCATTTTTGGAAGGTTCCAACTTTTGAAAACACAAGCTTTGTCCCCATTTCCCCCAAAATTTCGTCAAACATAAAATAACCTAAAAGCGCCGAACAAAATGGCGAATTGTTTGCTCCCGGGATGTCCCTCTCTTACAACTATCATTGGAATAGTTTAATATTGAATTGTAAGTGCCATACATAGTGGGAACTCGCTGACACTAAGTCCTTTCCCGCTATGGATGGCACGTAGTTAATTAGCATTTNCTTTCGAAAGGTCAATTTTTGTGTATCGTTGTTTTTTATATTTGTATCATGGATATTGTGGACAATAAATGGATAAATTTGGTTAGTTGCCTTGTTTGTCTTCATTAGTAGCTTTTCTCTTCTGGTTTGCTTCCTGGCCTTGTCTGGTTTTGCTTGCTGTCGTTTGTTATGGCCTAAGTTTCAAACTGTCACCGCGCTTTGAAAGTTATGGCCTGAGAACTAGTTCCCATGACGACTCTCAGGCCATAACTTTCAAAGCGCGGTTACATGGCACTTAATACATTAAATAGTTTGGTTTCAATGAATAAAGAAAAAAAAAAAATTTCGTCAACATTTTTGTCAGAGATTTTTACTCTACTTTGAGAAAGTTAGTGGTGGGGGATGTCTCACCCAACACCTCGCAGTAAATAGTAGATACGCCCCAGCCTCGTTGTGGCGGGGGGGGGGGGAATAGGGCAATTCATAAATATAAAATAATTATCGTCTTCCCTGTATCTTTTGGTTATCCATATTGACAATACTAGCCTCGTTGTCTTTCATTCTAACACCAATAAGAGGTTGGTATTCTTCACTACCTCTTCTTTTGTATTTGCTTGCAACACTTTTTCGTGCACCGTATCCAATATAAACAACAGATCCTGCAAGCAAGAAATAAAATATATAATTTCAAAAATTTTCTTAGGATACCAAGCATTCTTAATTATGTTGTCAAAGTTTCTAAAAATAAAGCGAATATGGCTCCAAAAGCGCATAAATTGCATAACTTGAACCTCTAATGCTTTGTAGTGTCTTTCTTTCTAATATCAAGCAAGCTGTCAAATTATAGAAAAATTTGTTGAAAGTTTTAGCCGAAAGATTTTAGCAGTTGTGGTTATTATATTTAAAATTTTGAGTGTACTAAAGTTCTAACTTCAAATAATTAACAGCATGCAAAATTTTCATAAAAATTGACGATATTTTGAAAGCAACGATATTAGAAACTTTGTCATTCACTTGAACATTCCTCCAACCTTTTCTTAAAGTAAATCAAAGGAGTCAAAAGTAGCGTAGCTAGGGGGACTGGGGCAATCTAAAAATAGCTTATTGTATTTGATGTTCTTGATCGATGTAAACAATAGGAACATAATTAACGCGTGTCTTTCTTTTCTTCTACCGGGTGAGTCACAAAAAAACAATCCACGTTTGAAAAGCCAATGCTCCCTGGATATCAAAATGATAATATTGGCAAATACATTATTTAATGGTTGACATGTTCAAATATAATGTAAAATTTACCTGACTGAAATCGGCCACTCCCTTCTGAAATCATGAGCGATTTTCTGGAGAAAGCCCCTTCAAGAAACCTTCAAAACAGGCCTAAAATCACGAGCAAATTTTCCAAATATTTCTGCCTTACAGCAATGACTTCAACACGTTTTAGCATGTGTTATCGTCTTGGGAGGATGAAATCATCCGGAATAATATTGTTATGCTCCCAGGGTGACACTTTCATTCTCCCAAAGAGATGGCACGTGTAAAAGCATGCAAAAGCCATTGCTGTAACGGCAGAAATGTGAGGGAAATTTGGTCGTGATGTTATGCCGTTTTTGAAGGTTTCTTGGAGTGGCTTTCTTGGGAAAATCCTTCATAATTTCAGAACGGAGTGGCCGATTTCAGTCGGGTAAAATAAAAAATTAATTTGAGCATGTCTACTATAAAACAATATATTTACCAATATTATTGCCTCGATATCCAGGGAGCAATGGCCTTTCAAACGGGGATTGTTTTTTCTGACTCACCCGGTAGTGTGAACCAAGATTTTAAAGTTGAACTAAAGGGCTTTGAAGGACTTACCTAAAGCCATCCAGACAACCAGTCGTATCCATGTTAGTCGTCTTAATTCCAGTATCAAATATATATTAACAAATAATGCAAATATTGGTAACACAGGGACGAACGGAGTTCTGAACACTAATTCTTCTTGATTTTGTGGCTGCCTTGATAAGAAGATGCCTAGGCCAATGGCAACAATTGTGCATATCGATACAATTGAGTAAAGCAAGGCTAAATTAATATGACGACCAAATACCAAAATGGCGGCGATCGTAAACAAATCCAGCATGATGGCAGACAGGCAAAATAATATAACACGATTTTGCTTTTTGTCTATTTTTCTATTCTGGACAATTTTTTCAGGCTTATTTGTGGATTTCTGTTGGTAGGCTTGTCCTGCATCATCTGTGAGGAAACAGAAGAAAGGAATAGATTTTCAAACAAGTGAGGTTTTCAGTACCGTATTGAAATGGTTTCTTCTCCAAACAGAGTGGGATGTCTGTAGCAGTTTTAAGACGGGCTATACAGTAGACTGCATTTTACAGGGTAAAAAATTTTATTTGTTTACAAGCTGTATGTAATACGGTAAATGTAATTCCAAATTTTATCATGTTTTTCGTCGTTATTCTCTATTAAAGACATTTTTTTATAATGTAGGAATTAAATCTACTTGAATTTTCAAGGCTGCAACAAAATGATGGAAATTCAATCTGAAATGCTTCAAATTTGAAATCTTCCAAAGGATTTCTTAAAATACAAATCAAGATTAGAAAAATACAGAACTACCGAGAAACCAAGATCCTAATGTGTTAATGTGTTCGATCAGTTGAATGAGCAGACTTTAAGATGAAAAATTCTGCATTTGTCCATCTTAAAACTCTCTGCAATGATCTTCCATTCAGAAATCAAAAACTTTGCAACGATTTATTTCTCTGAGGTCAAATCTACGCTTGCTCTAGCAACATGGTGATAGCCATACATAACTGTTTTTTTTTTCGCTAAAAAAGCCAATTTCAACTGCGTACTACAGCTAGGATCATGAATAGGAACCTGAATCTCCAGGAAAACTGGCTAACAAAGCCAATTTTAACTGTGTACTACAGCTAGGATCATGAATAGGAACCTGAATCTCCAGGAAAACGTCGCCAGCTTGGTAAGAGGGCTGAGATATTTCCCCAATACACAGTTGTCATAATCCTACAGTCAGCAAACTCAACTGATCGAGCAAATCAGAGCCAGGAAATCTGCTAATCTGTCTTCTTGTCGGAAATCACCAAGAGTCAAACATTTTTTTAACTATAAAAAAAAAATATTGTCGATCCAGACTCTCTTTTGTAGAATGGCTAAAAGGCCTATTCCGTTCGTTGGAAAAATATTAGACAAATACCTTCTGTGTTATTGATCACATCTTCCTGTTCTCTTAATGGTTCTTTCAAGATAACTTCTGGCTCATTAATCTGGTAGCGCAACCTCAAAACACAGACGACCACCATTGTGTATGCTAATAAAGTACCAATCGACAGCATTTCCACCAACTCTCCTAGATCCATGAACATCGCCAGTAAACCTGAAAAAATGAAGGTGGGTAGAAGTGAGCGAAATGGTTCGTGAATGCTCCCTTGCTTATTTTTCTCCTGTAGTTGCGTTTCCACTTTGAAGCAAGTTTATTCCCTGCCTGTTGTTAGATGAATCAGCAAGACAGTTAAATCGCACTGTCCTCAATATGATATTGCAGTATTGTGAAGATTATCTACTTCTACTTAGCATAGCCCTAACATCTTTCAAAAGATAGTGTACATTCAAACAGACGGCATGACGTCACAGCAGCGTTGAAAACACGACGCCATCTTGTTTTGGGATAAATCTTCAAAAAATTCCTATAGGTTCGATAGGAAATTTGCAAAAAGTTGCACAAAATTGCGCTTCTATTCTCCCTCGCGATAGTTAGTAGGTGCTTGCACGAATAAGCTGTTTTAAAAAGTAAAACAAAAGCTGTGGGAAACTTGCCTTTGCGACGATAATTTCGTAATCACCACCACAAACTCCGTCGGCTGTAAGTTGCTCATCGCTTTTTCAAAGTCAACCTTCCTTTTAGACATTCGCCTATTTATCTGCTAAAGTTTTGGAATGATTTGAACAGCTTCCAAGCTTTTTGAATTTATTTATTGTGATAAATAAACGAGACACTCTCAAAATCCCAATGCGACGCTATACGTTGCAATAGCTTCATTTACCCCAGTTGGATTTTCGAGCGCGAATTGGTCAAGTCATGTGACATGTCGCCTGTATGGATGGCTGCTACTGTACATCTTCCTTCGGATTGAATAGCTTGAAATTAACTTAAAGTAATTTATTACAATTCTATTGTTGATATTTTTGATTTCATGACTATTTTCGAAATTTCACAGTTTTTATATTTCAGATTGTTTGAAACTGTGACGCCATCAAAGTTCTAAATCGTAAACCAGAAAAGTGACAGACTTCTGCTTACTACTGTATCATAGACCTTCAAGAACCATGGTTTTTTTTAAACTTCAACCTTTTTCCTATACTTATTTACAGATTACGATGCTTTTAATTTTGGCTAGTCTGCACTTTAGCGGACCAGCTTTCAATATCAACAAGTTGTGTCATGGGGTAAGGGTTAGGGTCAGGGTTAGGTTCTGGAAAAGGGGTTTTTAGGGTAAGCTAGGGTAAGTTAGGGTTAGTTAGGGTTAATTAGGGTAAGTTAGGGTTAGTAGGGTAATGTAGGGTTTAGTTAGGGTTAGTAGGGTATTTGGTCAAATACGTTCCTGAGAGATATGACATAAAGCTGGTCCGCTAAAGTGCAGTCGTCCCTTAATTTTTTCAATACCTTCCTTCAATTCTTTCTTCAAAAAAAGAAAACGCTGTAACTTGGAAAATGATATCAAAAAAGTCAACGGTAGAATTATAATAAATTACTTAAAGTTCATTACAAGCCATTCGATCCAAAGAAAGATGTAATAATCATTTACGTTATCTTTTTTTACCTCCCAGAAGCTTAAAGATGAATTTGCACGAGGGGCAAATCACTTCTCAAAATAGTGTAGGTGATTTTTGTGATTTTAAAATCAAGTGATTTTTTTTGTGATTCTGTGATATTTTTGTGATTTTGTGATTTTTTTGTGAGTTTTTGTGTGATTTGTTTCTGATTTCAATGCAGGTGTACGGAAAAAAATCAGTGATTTGCCCCTCGAATTTGCACATACCTGTAACGATTCCTGAAACCATTGTCGCAATCACAGGCGTCTCTGTTCTTTTATTCACCCTTGCAAGGCATGATGGGATGAGGCAATCCTCCGCCATAGCATAAATGAGTCTTGGAAGGCCAAAGAGCGAGACAAGTGTACAACCCAACATACTGATGCCTGCACCAACACTGACGATATAACTTGCCCATGTTGCATTGACATATTTGAAGGCATCAGAGACCGCAGTTTCTTTCGTTAAATGCTTGTATGGAACCATCAGAGTGACGACGGTCGCTACGCAGAAATATACCACGAAACAAATTGCTGCAAAAAATTAAGATTTGGTTTACTGGGAAGGAGGATTAAGAGAAATGAGAAAGGCCATATCAGATGTTATCAGTGAATCAAAAATGTTGTTTAAAAAAAAAAGTTGGAAAAGGTTCTGATCTAAGTGTCTAAATGCCATTTTCAGCTCAAGTTTGCTGTTTACTCGAACCAAAGGCTTGGTACAGAAAAGAAGCTTGAAAAAAGGGTGCGAATTATAGGTCGATGAAAGGCAACTTCCTCCTACTTTTGCTGTAAAGTGTTAAAAACTTAAAACTTAGTAATTTTGAGAACTCCACAAAAAAATGATTTCCTCTCTTTGGTAGGTAAACAAACAACTAATTAAGATAAATTTCCAAACAAAAATGTCCAGCAAAAGATTTTGAAAAGAAGACAGGGATGTCTTGAATACGCTATAAGTTTGGATTTTGATTGCATTGTCCTCGCATGGACTGTCGTAGTGTTATAACTAAATTAAGAAAATTATATTATGAAGAAAAAGCAAGGAATAAAAATTACTTACCAATAGTTCCCATAATGCTTAGCGGAAGAGACTTCCCAGGATTCTTTGCTTCTTCAGCAGTCGTTGCAATGATATCAAAACCAATAAACGCAAAGAAACAAGTTGATGCCCCTGCAAGTACCCCTTCCACTCCATAGGGCGCAAAATCATTCCAATTCTCTCTTTTCACATAAAATAAACCAATAATAAAAACCCCTGTAGCAACGATAAGATTAATAACCGTTAATACGTTGTTTAAAATGGCAGAGTTCTTGACGCCAGTTGAGAGAAGTATGGAGAAGAATATGACAACACCAAATGAGATGAAATCTATACTAGTACCAAAGCCATTAAGATGAATATGGCCTAAGGCGTTTTGAGTTCCATTTGAAATAGCCCCTCCGACCAAAGTATCTAGGTAAGCACTAAAAGCCCGAGCGACAACTGCACAACCAATTGCGTATTCCAATATGAGATTCCATCCAGTTATAAATGCGATAATTTCTCCCACAGTGATGTATGTGTATGTGTATGCTGACCCAGCTTTAGGAACACGCGTTGCAAATTCTGTGTAGCACAGTCCAGAGAGCAATGATGTTATTGCGGCAATCAGGAATGATAACACAATTGCAGGTCCTGAAAGGATATTTTATGAAAATTAGTAAGGAGTTTCAAAGCTGATGGATAAAATCAACTTATTGTTTATCAATTCTTTCAACATTTGAAAAAGGCTTAATAGTGAATATGAAGTTTTTAGCACCAAGAGCTGGGATCGCAGAAGTAGCTAAGCGCTAGCCCTTTGTCATGACGCTCACGAGGTGCTCGTGGGGTTTGAACCCCGTCTATGGAGTCAAGTGTCGGACAAAATGGGTAAACAGTTTTCGTCGTTTCGTGTTTAGTGAGTAACATATTTTCGTGACTGCTTTTCGTGAGAGTTTCAGATTCGTGGTTCAATTTTTCATCGATGTGCTTTTCGTGGGATCATAGATTTAGTGCTTCTCTTCGTAGTTCATGTACCATCAGTTCGCGAGTGGGCTCTCTTTTCGAGGTATCTTTTCATGGGCCCCCCCCCGTTTTGTCTTTTCGATGATTTTAAATTCGTGGGTTTCTTCATGGTTTCTTCGTCGGTCGTCCATTCGCCGGTCTTCTCTTCGTGGGTGCGGTCCTCGCAAAAACAACAACTTGGCTTGTGGGATCTTGTTTTGTGTAAACCCAAATCTGAGGTAGGTCCCCAAAGTCTCTTCAGGTATGTCAATTAATCACCTGCCTGCTGTCCCCCTTGGTAGACCACAACCGTATCTATAAACATCAGGAATCACATCTGAAGCATATTGAAGAAGCATGTTATGTGCCTCAAGAAGGCCAGTAAATGCTTGATTGTAACAATTCAAGCAGCTCTGTTCTGTAATTTCTGTAAGGTTTTCAATTTAGTTGCCCCACAACATCCCCGAACGGAGCAACAATAACTGAAGTGGGGTTCTACAATACTAAGATACATATTCCTTAATGTATCCTCTTGCACGCAATGCTTCGCATATTGCAAAAGTCCTATCGCTCTAGAGATCTTTTTCTGTGTACATTTGACATGGCTCTCCCATTTTAGATTATCATCAATCATTAGACCAAGATATTTAGTTTCCTTCACAAGATCGATATCATTTCCATTTACTTGAAAACGAGGAATAGGTGCCGTTGGTGTATCAATTTTTCTCAGCTTTTGTGACGATCCTATGATCATTGCCTTTGTCTTGACAATATTCAAGGAAAGCTTGTTACCCTGGAACCATTTCTCAAGGCCGGCAAGTCTGCATTGACAACAGTATCTACTGTATGTATCATCCGCATACATTGTCACTTTTGCCTTTTTTGATGCAAAAGGTAGGTCATTAATGTAAATAAAAAATAGAAGCGGTCCAAGGCAAGAACCTTGAGGAACCCCTATTTTGATTTCAGCAGGATCGGAGGTGACACCGTTGACATTGCAGAGTTTTTAGCACCAAGAGCTGGGATCGCAGAAGTAGCTAAGCGCTAGCCCCTTGTCATGACACTCACGAGGTGCTGGTGGGGTTTGAACCCCGTCTATGGAGTCAAGTGTCGGACGAAGTGGGTAAACAGTTTTTGTCGTTTCGTGTTTAGTGGGTAGCATATTTTCGCATGATACGATTTTCGAGAATTTCGAACCCATTTGCATTAATAACAGGAAATCTCAAGCCCATGCGTATGAATTTGGTTGATTTTGNGCTCAAAAAAGACGATTCGAAAATTTCGTTGCATTAACACTTTAAGGATAGACAACCAAGTCGTTTGTTTGGAGAGGTGAAAATTTTGGGAGTACGCCAATATATCAAAACCTTGAAAGAAATTAGGGTTAGGGTTAGTTTTGGGGTTAGGAGAAGGGTTAGGTTCAGGGTCAGGATTAGGTTTAGCGCTCGGATTAGGGTCAGGGATTTCAAGATTTGATATATTGGCATATTACCCTCATTCCAAAATTTCCCCCCAAAATTAACCAATGTTCTTTTACCCTCCTGTCAGCTTGGCATCCCTGCACATCAATCACTTATCGCTACCTCGAAACTCGAAAAGCACATCGATAGCCAACAATATGTTCGGTTTTGATTTCATGTTCCTATTATGAACACTAATAATTCTAATAGCGGATATACTGATGTGGTGCTGCCTTCTTTGAAATTCAACAAAAATTTCAGTGCAAACGAGAAACAAGGAGTTTATTAGTGGTTTAAATCGATTATCTTTTAAGCCACTTTTTAACAAGTAAAGTACGGGCCTAAAGACATAGGCCTATTGTTAACTTTTGTGATGTGAGTTGCCGTCTGTTGCTGTATTGTCCAATAAACACTGAAGTGTTAATAAAAAATCGTGAGAAAATAGAAAGTTAAAAGATACTTTAATACCTACTAAGTACAAAACTATCGTCTGTAGCCGGCAAATCTCTTATCTTTGGTCTGAAATTTTTTCTTCGATTAAGTGAAATGTATGAACAGCAGGTTTCTTCTTGCTCCAGCTGAGCTGACTTGGCGCTCCCACCCAGCCACAACAACAACAGCCATAATAGCCCTAGAAGGGCCGCTTGCCTCTGACCCTAAGCCGCTATTTCAGATAAAAGGGTTGCTTTTGCCAATCAAATCTTGATTTGCTGACAAATTAGACACTCCTGCACGAATTGAACCAATGACATTGCGTAAAGATAACAGCAAATGCAATTTCAGGACAAATTCACTGACGGCTTAGTGGCCCCTCTGTTGACTCTCTCTTGTGGCCCCTTGCCTTTTCACAATCACAGCAACAACAGCAACAAAAGCAAAATGCACAGCTGCAACAACAAAATGATTGTTTGAAAATGGCGGGAATTTTTGATGATCAGACAAGGAAAGACAACGCTGTGAAAATGGAGGTGAAAAGAGTTGGGAAAATGAATTCAGATCAAGCATATGAAATGATATCATCAACAACAGAACCTTTAGTTTTTGAAATGATGATTGAAGATTGGCCATCCAGACTCTGGACTGTCGATTTCTTCTGCAAAAAATATGGAAACATTGAGACGAAGTTCAAAATTTGCCAGCTAGAGTTTCGTGATACTGGACAGAGCAAAAGATTTAAACCGATGATGGAAACTGATTGCATTTATGTTGATGGTTACCTCTCTGATTATTTAACATGGCTCAGAGATGAGCAGTCGGCTACCTGCATGTTGAAATCGTATCCAAGGTATCAAGTTCAAACAAAATTTGGCATTGCTTTTTTCTAGTTTAGTAAAATCTGTTTCTGTAAGACTTGTGATAAATGAGTCAGTTTTTAAGGCTTTGTTAAAAAGAACATCTAATAGTTTGAAATTTATTGATTATTTTGCTAGCTTTGAAATATTATATTTCGACCTACCAAGTACTCATTTGCGCAGTCTGCAAACTGCCCATTCTTGTGTCCTTGCTGATGAATTATTTTTCTTCATTTTTCAGGGATCAATATTCTTGTTACATTGATTACAAATATATGAGTGAAATGTTTAAAGATCAGCCTGAAACCCTCAAAGAGGTAAATTGGGGTGTTTTCGGATTCAAGGACAGAAATGGTGCAGATTCCACTCTCTGGATTGGCAGTGAAAATGCATTTACGCCACTCCATAAGGATACATATGGGATGAACTTAGTTGCTCAGTTGTCTGGCAAAAAGTCATGGACTCTGTTCAACCCAGATGATACCGACAAATTATATCCAATCAGAATACCATTTGAAGAATCAAGTGTTTTTAGCAGTGTCAATGTGAAGAACCCTGATCATGCTCAGTATCAAAAGTTCAAGGAGGCTGAGCGATATGAGGTTGGCGTATCACATTTTGAGCTTCAAAAATTATGCTTAATACATCATTGCATGTGTGCTGTTTTTGTTAATCATCAACTTGATCTTTTTGTTCCATCACAATATTGTATCTTATTAAAAAATGATTTTGAGAATTTTTCTACTAACAACAGTGCATTGATGTTTTTATATACCATATACAGTACAGGTCTTGCGCACGTTAGCTCCTTAAGAATTCTTAGTTTAACAAATGTACAGTCTTTCATATGACTCGAGAAGAATTCTTGAACATTCTTAAAAATTCTTGAGAATTCTTGTCATGAAATGAATGTGAAGTTGCAGTTTTTAGTGCTAAACGCTGGGATCACAGAAGTAGCTAAGTGCTAATCAAGTCCGCTGCCCCTTGTCATGATGCTCAGGAGGTGCCGTCCACCTGACGTTCTGGCTGAAAAGGCAGTGGATTACAACATGGCGCCACAACACCTTCAAGTGGATTACAAGACAGCGTCATGTTAATGAGTGCAAGGCCTGTACTGTAATGAGGTTAAATCAAAATTGATTTGAAGGTTTTGAGAACATACAACATTCTTATTATTAAATTAAAAAAATCTTTTCCTTTCAGGTGATTCTGAATCCTGGAGATGTTCTGTATGTGCCAAAACATTGGTGGCACTTTGTTGAAAATCTTGAACCAAGTGTCAGTGTCAATACCTGGATTGAAAAGGTACTTCATTTGCATAAAATGTTTTAGATAATAGAAAGATAATTGATAATTTAAGACAGATGTTCTGGATGCAACGATCAATTTTGCAAATTCAATTGATGCAAGCACAACGAGTTGATATTCAGTGGAGATTCTTAATTTGGTTTCATGCGTTAGTCAAACAATGAATTTGTTGCATAAAAACTGTTTGGTTGTTGAAGGAAGCTACTGGATGCTAATTAATGTCCTCCTTTATTCTTGAAGGATTGTGATGACGTTGATAGAGTCAAAGAAGCTGTTGTGAGAACCTTGGTGAGTGTCAGTCAAAATGTTTAAGTAGGCTGCGCAATTGTTCAATTCAAGCAAAATAGAAGTCCTCTAAACATTTTAGCTATGTTATGACACAGTGATGCTTTGCCTTCATTTATCGTCATTTCTTTGACCTGAGATTAAAAAATATCTTAAGCTCAATTTTCACTTTGTTTGAATTCTGACATCGATTTTTTCTGAAAACATTCCAAGGGTGTTTTAAGACATTTTGTGAAGATGTATCTATTGCTTCAAGATTAGAAGAACAATGTTGTTGTTTTACTATATTCATTTTGCTTGCTATCTGTCTTAAAAAACTAAACTTATCATGAACAGATTTTGCTTCAGTTTTTTTATAAATACATCACTTTCCACTAGGTTTCATCACTCAAGGAATCAGAAAATGCTCCATTGGATACATGGCTAAATCCTACAGAGGAAGTTTATCCATTTGCAACAAACTTGAAGTACCTTGAAACTGCTTTACAAAAGTTAACTTCAGCTTGTAATTCTTTGGAGGGAAGCAAGAGAGACCAGGTGAGTGAAGACAGTACAACTTCTGACTTGTTGATAAATTGCATAACTTCAGAAACTGTAATTGATGTCCTTGTTAAAGAACTTAAATCTAGATTTGTTCAGATGAGATGATGTTCAAATCAACTTTACTTTTTCCAAACTATTTTCAGAATAATTTGTAGATAGATCTCATGTATGGTACTTAGATATAAACACAGGAAGTCATAGTTATAGCTACTGTGTGCCAGATTTAATTTCTATAGCTAGTAAAGACTCACATAAACTATGATTTAGTAGGATGATAATGATTAGAAATTATTACATTTTAGTTACATGCATAAGCCAGAGTTCATGAATCAATCCCACAAGCAGCAGTGTTGCCCATAATTAAAATTGAGGCAGACTTCAAGAGAATTTGAATTCCAGAGAATTTGAAAAATAGCTTCTGAGCAAAATACGATTTTTTAACACTACCGTACATCTAAAAGCTCCTTCAAAGTTTTTTCAATGATTCATGAATTGTAACCATGCAATGACATTAATTAACCTATATTCTATTAAGATTTCACTTTCTTTAAGTCCCTAAAAGCTGTCTTCTTCAAAAATGTTGAATTCTTCTCAACAAGCTTGATTAGTCTGTCAACTAACCCAATTATTTCTACTTTATAATGTTTCGCCAACAGCATAATCACTTTTGGAAGTACTTTTGAATCTTTCATTAATTCTGAGCTTCTTTCCATAACCCGTACAAGCTCAGATAAAGTGAATTGTGTAATTGCTAGTTTCTTGCCAATAATGACTTCCAGTGCCTTCATTGAACTATTGTTAAGTCTTGTTGCTGCTTCAGTTCTGCATATCGACAAGAGTGCATGTAGCACCTCACTATAGTCATCTTTCTCAAGAACGTCTGAAGTTAGAATTTTAAGGAAGAACTCCTCTTGAAATGAGTTGTCGTTGCTGTGTATGAGCAATGGAACAAGTACTGAATATATCACAGCATTCTTGGATGAGTTCAATAAATCTGATAAATGACTGTAAATCCCTCGTGAAATTGCTTTGTGACTATTCATGAGAAATTTAAATACGGCTCCTTTCAGTAGTTTCTTGATAACTAAAGTGCTTAAGTTCAATTTTTCACATCCCATACATTCCATAAATATGCAAATTTGTTCTTCATCAAGATCAGAAAGTTGCAGACCATTACAAAGAACATCAATATTATCATTACTGCTGATAAAATGTTGATTCAGCTTCAAACAGATTGACACAACATCCGGTGTATTTTCTAGGATAGCTTTAAAAGATAGTGATTTTGTGGACTGCTTAAAGGAATCAAGTTTTGGTGAATCATGTACCATTTCACAACTCTTTGCAGCTAAATTATTTTCAGTAGAATCAAGCATCATTTTAGTTTCCTTTGTTTGCAAATTTTGTTCCTGGAGATCATCATCATCATCATCAATGTCAATAATATCCAGCAATTCAAGCTTTGGTCTTTTTGAGGCAACTTCCTCCATGATTTCAACATCTTTCTCCACAGTGGTTGAATATTCTTTCTCCTCCAATCTGACTGAGATTACTTGAAAAGATTTCTCAACTCCTTCAGCTACTTCCTTCATACTATAAACATTATTTTTGTCAAATTTTCTCCCAAAACAAACAGTTTCATTTCCGATTGACTGATATGGTAATTTGAAATCACCTTTCGCATTACATGCGCTGCTAATTTCTTTTATTTCATCTAAATATTTCATAGCAGTAGTGCTCATAAAGGTTGCGTTACCTAATATTGCTTTGTTACATTTGTATGAAGTGGCTGCTCCAGGGTTTTCGCAATTTATTTCTTCATATCTACATGAGGTATCAATTTCTTTGTGGCTCCCACAATACTTCCATACAACTCTTTGTACCCATAAATCCAGCACTTTTATATGCCCCATCAAAAAATGTCCAAATTTAGTGCTTAATTTAGAACCAATCCGCTGTGTATTGTTTGATAAAAATAAAAGTAAATTTCTTTGTACATTGCTTGGTAAAAGCAGAAATCTGTTTCTGTAAATGATCGATTTGTCAATTACCAAAGGAATTTCTTCTTGTAAATCTTTAAATAGCTCATCCCAACTTGGAGGCTTCTCATTTATGGCAATACCTTCTACTTTTCTGTCAATAACGGTTCCTCTGGTTTTTCCTTTGACAGTGTTTGTAGGTTGTCGGCCATTTGAGCAAGATGAAAATGCCGTAGGTCTAAAACCAGCAAAATACTTTCTCTCAAGCCAATTGTTTGCTTTCTGATGTGGGTTTAGAAATAACAAGAATATCCTCATTAATTCTCGCCATTCTTCTGAGAATGAATTGAGCAGAAAATGTTGTGTCATTTGATATTGCTTGCTATTTTTTTATTTCAATACGTTTCTCAACTCTTCTCAAAGTATATTAGATAGTTCCTTTGGTGCGGTGTAGACTTCGGATGAAAATATTATGTGCCCTCTGTGGGTGTGGAACTTTTTCAAGCTCCACCACTCACTGTAAATGCTTGTCCCATAAATGGGCCTAAATTTTAAAATTTTCTTCGACCTCTTCGTAAACTCACTTCTTTGGTCACCATACTTTCTCAGATGAATCAATTAGCTTCTTCTCAGGTGGCAAGTTTCTTTATTTGTCCTTCTTCTACTTTTTTGTGCTTTTATTTTGCTGTGTTTTGAAACTTCTATAACAAACCGAAAGTTTTCCCGCCATTTCTATGATGGCGGAAGTCTCGAGATCGCCCACGACCTCCTTCTCGTGTTTATTGTTCCCGCCAAAATTGAAACTCGTTCCCAGGTCCCCGAATGGGAGATTACCGTACGTACCTTATAATATAACCTCAGTGTCTACCATACAAGGCGATCAGAAAGAGCCAAACAAAGAAAAATTGTTAGATACACTTTTTGCTGATATAAGATTTTGATATGCAACTCTAAATTTTATATACAAGAGATTACAGCCTTAAAATCGACAGTGACTGACAGGGTTATAAGGAAGATATGAAATTTTGGCACAATACATTTGAGAAAGATCATGATAACATTTAGCTGTTTAGCTTGGAAAATTAAAGACTCATTATTAAAGATGAACATGAACGCTAATCTAGACTATTATACAGCAGCTTTGCTTCTGTGCTGGTAAAAATGTAGACTCACTACATGTCGTAGTTTCGCTCTTTTGAGTGAACTGATATCGCTACAGCTACTGCAGCGACAACAACAACAGCAATTCAATGAGATGAGCTTAAGTTGAGGGTCTTAGATCTAAAGTCGCCCTGATATAGAACCAAAGTTTACGATTCTTGCGAGCCATTTAGATTGCTTCGTGATCGAAAGGAAGGGGGCACAAGCAGTACAAAAATACAGTCCTTGGCTATTATGTTCACATATATATGCTGTTCGACTAAAGCAACAACAACAGTCATTCTGTGCCGCGCAGCAGCAAAGAAGGTGTCTGATGTTGAAAATTATGGGGCGTGTGTCTTAGTGTCCCATTGTCTAAATCTGCAATGCATGGCTTCTCCCTAGTTCAGAAATGATTTTCTTAAATTCTTGACGAATGCATATAAAGGATGCATATATCATTCTTGATAAAGGATGGAATTTCTTTGTTTTGTTATGCTGCTAGCATGAAGAATTGAGAAATATGCAGACAGTTAATGTTTTTCTACAAATTAGTCTCCTCGGGTTAACAGATCCACCTGGTTTCTATGAGTGAAATGTGTCATTGCCTAGTACGACCAGCGTCCACTCGCAGTGATCCCGCAGCTGTAAACCTTTACAGGGTACAGTTNAGAACGCTCATGAAACTTTTGTCCAGTCGAATAACAATAAAAATAGTAAACATTTTCATTCATGGCAGCCTGGGAGGGAAGTTTAACAAGTCCCTTCACCTCTCTTAGCTGACTTTTGGTTCCAGCCTTTAAGGCAAAATTATCATAAACTCATATTTGCAAACTTACCGAATACATCACTGTTTGGTGCTGCAAATCCAGCATAGGAGAGAAGCTTTCTGTAGTAATAAATGAATCCTCTTCTGTATGGCTTGCAAAATGATGCACATGCGATGGGATTTAGCATTGCATTAACCACTGCGATTCTCATTGCAAAGAGATCAATTTTATCATGGCTGGAGAACTCCAGTTTCACAACGTTTAGCAATAACACGGCCTAAAATGAAAGAAGATTTCATTGAAAAGTTCATTTCAACGCACATCTAGGTATATATTCAAATTCTATCTTTCTAAAAGGTTATCTATCTTCATCTATCTTTCTATGATTTATGTCTGACTAAAAAACTTCAAGAGAAAGTCTAGAAATTCAATTGAACTGCGATAGATACGACGAATGTAGCAAGTCTACTGATAGCCCACTTGCATGTTAGTATGGGTTCACATTTAGGCCTAAAAGATAAATGATACGAACGGTAAGAAAGGTGAAGGCTGAAGGTGGTCAGAGCGGGATTCGAACCCGTGAGCAGGGACAGTGTCCACTTCTATGGACGTACATAGTTCCAGTTGTACAAAGTCCTTGGTCTTGGGTTCGAATCTCGCTCTGGTCGTTTTTAATCGCTCACTATTTTCTCTTCGACCCTTACTTTCCCAGGTCATGTCTTTCTATAAATAGAGAGCGGCACTCATTCTTCGCTTAGAGTTTTAATTGGCGTGCAATGTCTCGAGTTTTCTTGTCAAAGCTAACAGCCAGCACATTACTGACGTCACTATTATGTTTTCCCATTTACGATCTTATACGTGTTTACTTTTGAGAGCCATACTGTTGAATCAGCGAAAGATAAAATCAATGTTTGACAAGACTGATTGAGAAAATGAAAAATCAAACAATGTTCCTTTTGAGGAAACGTTTATTTGGGCAGCTTACTTTTCCGTTAAAGAGGAGTCGTTTGACATACATTTTCTTTCGATAGATTCCTAATCGATATTTTTGTTATCCATGTCATTTCGCTAGGGAAAGTGATGAATAAAAAAGTTTTTTATTTTCGAACTTTTTTGGAAGTCCACAGTTGAAAAGTTTTTAAAAGTTTCAGAACTTTCTTGGCAATAGTAGAAACATCTTCTCTGGGAGTTTTTACTGACTGGTGGTAGAGCTAGAGATAAGAATCAGTTCTATAAATAGATTATTAGAGATTATCTAGATTTATAATTAGATTATTATTATTATCTAAATAGATAAATAGATTATTGAATAGTGTATTTAAAAAGTGAGCCAACGACATTTAGGAAAGTTATGTAATTTGTGGCAAAGTTGTCTTGGTTGTGCTTCATGCATGATGCATATAATACCCTTACCTCTAGCCAAAAAACACAGAACAAGTTGCAAATTTGTGTTGCAATTGCGATGACATCATCGATATCAAATATTTGAGAAGAGGGATATTTAGGAAGCACATGCCCTTCATCATGTCTTTGTATTTGTTCCCCTGTGGGCATATATTTTGATAAATGGTGGGAGATGTTGGTTGACAAACAAGTTAGAGTCATGGTCACGTAGGTTAATGTTGCTTTTCAAAACAAACGCCCTCTGTTATCGAAAATGCAACGTAGCACGTCACCTACAATTATTTGCAACGATTTCCCCTTATTTAGGAAAAATGATAAACCTAGAGCAAACATTGGTTAGCAAATCAGAAGGTATTTCCAGCTAAATGTCCCATAGATATCAGAGATATACTCTTTCCTTGACTTGATAAATTTTTAAGGGGAATAGTTTTTGACATTGTTCCCTTTTTTTGCTAATTTAGATTTTTTTTTATACTTTATTTAACGTTGGATACATATTCTAGCTTTAATCATAAATAAATACAATCAGCTAATTAATACCAACAAACAGAACAGCAACAACGAAAAAGAAAAAGAAAAAAATATATATATAATATACAACATGTTTGTAAACTAAAATGAGAAATACGATAATCTATGTGATGTATCCCAGATTTGGTATATTCTGGGTGCATAATTTGCAGGAGCATGGAATAGTAATTTGCATTTCTTACTTCGGCAGGTATGTTATTCCAAATCTGACTACATCTGTAAGAAACTGTTTCCGTTCCATATTCCATAAATTACTGTGTTTGGTTTTTTTGTAGAAAAGGTTTCATTTCTGAGATTATCTGAAGATTGACGTTACGACTAGTTGTATAGACGCAGCATGAAAGACGCCGTGATTAAACTTGTGCTGCAGTAACACCCGTGTATAAGAACCTGGAGGCTGAAATTGTCAAATTAGACTAACATTTTATACGAACCAGTCCATTGT
>REGM01000047.1:1388648-1407864 GCA_004194415.1 Aurelia aurita
GGGTTGGTAGGGTATTTGGTCAAATACGTTCTCGAGAGATATGACATAAAGTTGGTCCGCTAAAGTGCAGTCGTCCCATGTTATGATATAAATGGTCATGAAATGCTGAATCTTTAATGGTAGACGTACTACACTTCCTCTGTGGCGCAAGAGTTACGTGACAAAAACTTTCAGACAAGCTATTACACTGTCAATGAATACATTACGGAAAAGATTTTGTGGCACACAGAACGCTCATGAAACTTTTGTCCAGTCGAATAACAATAAAAATAGTAAACATTTTCATTCATGGCAGCCTGGGAGGGAAGTTTAACAAGTCCCTTCACCTCTCTTAGCTGACTTTTGGTTCCAGCCTTTAAGGCAAAATTATCATAAACTCATATTTGCAAACTTACCGAATACATCACTGTTTGGTGCTGCAAATCCAGCATAGGAGAGAAGCTTTCTGTAGTAATAAATGAATCCTCTTCTGTATGGCTTGCAAAATGATGCACATGCGATAGGATTTAACATTGCATTAACCACTGCGATTCTCATTGCAAAGAGATCAATTTTATCATGACTGGAGAATTCCAGTTTCACAACGTTTAGCAATAACACGGCCTAAAATGAAAGAAGATTTCATTGAAAAGTTCATTTCAACGCACATCTAGGTATATATTCAAATTCTATCTTTCTAAAAGGTTATCTATCTTCATCTATCTTTCTATGATTTATGTCTGACTAAAAAACTTCAAGAGAAAGTCTAGAAATTCAATTGAACTGCGATAGATACGACGAATATAGCAAGTCTACTGATAGCCCACTTGCATGTTAGTATGGGTTCGCATTTAGGCCTAAAAGATAAATGATACGAACGGTAAGAAAGGTGAAGGCTGAAGGGCAAAATGTGGAAAATTAAGGTGGTCAGAGCGGGATTCGAACCCGTGAGCGGGGACAGTGTCCACTTCTATGGACGTACATAGTTCCAGTTGCACAAAGTCCTTGGTCTTGGGTTCGAATCTCGCTCTGGTCGTTTTTAATCGCTCACTATTTTCTCTTCGACCCTTACTTTCCCAGGTCATGTCTTTCTATAAATAGAGAGCGGCACTCATTCTTCGCTTAGAGTTTTAGTTGGCATGCAATGTCTCGAGTTTTCTTGTCAAAGCTAACAGCCAGCACATTACTGACGTCACTATCATGTTTTCCCATTTACGATCTTATACGTGTTTACTTTTGAGAGCCATACTGTTGAATCAGCGAAAGATAAAATCAATGTTTGACAAGACTGATTGAGAAAATGAAAAATCAAACAATATTCCTTTTGAGGAAACGTTTATTTGGGCAGCTTACTTTTCCGTTAGAGAGGAGTCGTTTGACATACATTTTTTTCCATATATTCCTAATCGATATTTTTGTTATCTATGTCATTTCGCTAGGGAAAGTGATGAATAAAAAAGTTTTTTATTTTCGAACTTTTTTGGAAGTCCACAGTTGAAAAGTTTTTAAAAGTTTCAGAACTTTCTTGGCAACAGTAGAAACATCTTCTCTGAGAGTTTTTACTGACTGGTAGTAGAGCTAGAGAGCTAGAGATAAGAACAGTTTTATAAATAGATTATTGAATAGTGTATTTAAAAAGTGAGCCAACGACATTTAGGAAAGTTATGTAATTTGTGGCAAAGTTGTCTTGGTTGTGCTTCATGCATGATGCATATAATACCCTTACCTCTAGCCAAAAAACACAGAAAAAGTTGCAAATTTTGGTTGCAATTGCGATGACATCATCGATATCAAATATTTGAGAAGAGGGATAGCTAGGAAGTACATGCCTTTCATCATATCTTTGTATTTGTTCCCCTGTGGGCATATATTTTGATAAATGGTGGGAGATGTTGGTTGACAAACAAGTTAGAGTCATGGTCACGTAGGTTAATGTTGCTTTTCAAAACAAACGCCCTCTGTTATCGAAAATGCAACGTAGCACGTCACCTACAATTATTTGCAACGATTTCCCCTTATTTTGGAAAAATAATAAGCCTAGAGCATAATCGTTGGTTAGCAAATCAGAAGGTATTGCCAGCTAAATTCCCATTACCTTATTTTTTTAATTTGTCTTTTACTTAATAATTTTTTTAATTTGTTTTAATTTTTAAAATAAGGTTCTGACACCCAGGGTAAATTCCCATAGATATCAGAAATGTACTCTTTCCTTGACTTAATAAATTTTTAAGGGGAATAGTTCTTGACATTGTTCCCTTATTTTGCTAATTTAGATCAACAGCTCAATTTGAGGAGAGAACTTTTCAGATTTTCAGTATCAGATGTTTTACGGTTTTTGGCCCACTTATCTCACAGGGTCTGAGATTGTTTAATTCTTTGGTAGAAACTTCCATTCCTCGAAAATAGCAAAGTTCTACGAAACTTTCAGCGCTGATTCATGACAAAAAATTATCGTAAAACAAAGTGGTCACGATTTGAAAAAAGTAGAAAATTTCAAAACTCACCAAAAATGGAAACCAACTGAACCAAAACAACAGCATCAAACCCAACGTCAAATAAGAAAACATTTTCTCTACTTTCAAATCGATTTCTCCTTTTTCTTTCTTTCCTCTATTTCTCCCAGCTTGTATGTCAATCGAAAATCTTGTATGCCTTTTAATCAGATCTCTAATTTTATAAAACACAATAGAGTATGCTGCCAAAACGACAACAACCATCGAGCAACCATAAATCAGGATGAAAATAGAGTATATCTTAGACCCAGTCGTGTCTTCCTTATAATCAAAATGACAATACGCCCCGTGATTATAAGGCACCATTCTCCCGAGCCCTAAAACAGGCAGTGCTGAAACAAGAGCAGAAAATAACACTGCTATTAAAACCGATATTTCCATTCTCTTTTTCGTAATCACACTTCGATAAGCGAACGGCCTCGCGATTGCGACAAATCGTTCTATCGCCATCATCGTTAATATCAGCATCGAAGCACTGTTTGTTGTAAATGCGATCCAACCGAAAAACTCGCAAGCAGCGCTCCCTTTTTTGAGATACCACGAAGAAAGATAAGTGCAAACTGACATTGGGACTGGAATAAGGCCTTTTGTAAGGTCCATCATTGCTAGACCGAGAACTAAAATATCGATGCAATTTTTCGTCCGAAATCGCATAATTACGAGAACTGCTAATGTGTTCAGGAAAACAATGAAAACATTGATCGTAAAGAGTGTTCCGCCAAGAACCGGATCTCGAATTCCATTTTCGGTTGTGGTGTTCGATGTTGTTTCGTTGCGAAAAGTTCGATTTTCCATCGTAAATTATTTTAATCTGAGATTCTTGCATATAATGCCAGTTTCCAGGAAGTAGAAGTGCCAATGTCCTTGCTGACAGGTTTGAATAATTGTTATTGATTGTGTCTGGAATAAATCATGAAAAATCTCGCACTTTCGTTCTTGCACTCAAATCTACTCCTGCCTTTTGATTGTCACCATTCACCGCAAATAAAGTTCCACAAATTCTGCTCCATTTTAACGCCTTGTCATCTCATTTTAGACATGACATGTCAGTCAATCTTGAGAAGGTTTTAATGTCAAATTTTGACAAACAATTCGTGTAAAGCCAATTCTTTCTCTTATTTTGCAATGAGGTGATGTATTCATACACTGTTTGTTTTTCAGTTTCAATCAAGCAACTGCTGGCATAGGTTCAATAATGACAACGGGTCCTTGACAAACATACGCACAACCACGTTTTAACAGACTATGACGATATATCCATTCCTGTGTTAGATTCCATGCCACGATGTTTTCTTCCACTAAAAACCATTTATGGAGTTTTCTGACACCACGGAATGTAAACAGTGCTGGTTTTTCAAGTATGTTCTTAACCTGGTTGCTTCGCTGTGAAGTTTCTATCGTTTCTTGTTGCGGGCAGGTCTATATCACGCAAAATCGAGTTGTAAACCGGAAAATTGATTGTCTTTAATGACTTAGGTTAGACTTTGCCACTTTGCAGCAACAACATAACAAATATTTGTTCATGACATGAATTTTGGCACTCAAATGTAGGCAGTGATCGATTCTTTTGCTCAAGGAGTCTTTATAAAATGTCTCTATAAAGTCTCTAGCACTCTTTCTATCTTGCTAAATGTCTTGTTAAAAATCGGAAATAGATTGTCTTCAATGACTTATTACACTCCACCAATTTGCAGCAACAACATATCCAATTTGGCCTTGCCGACATCAACCTTGTTGGGTTCCGATGCTTTTAATCAAAAGGTCTCTGTCTCTATCACTTCATAGATCTTGCAAAAGTTCTTGTTAGAAACCGGAAAGTAAATTGTCTTCAATAATTCTTTACACTTCGACAAGTAAACATCAACAGCATATCACAACATAGCCAAAATTTGCCTCGCCGACATCAAACTGTGGGCCTAAAATGTAGCCAGTTGTATACGCCGCTGATAGCATCACGACAAACCCATTTTCAGGCAATCTTCAGACACCAGGCAGACCAAATGCAATAATTATCATCAAATGATGTTAAAATTAAAGACCTAGTTGATATTAAAAGTAAATCATTTCTCGATGAAATAACTGCTCTTATTTTCAAGTCTGAGATTATTGCAAGTGCATCTAGAAATATTGCCACTTCATCAGCCATCGCCTATTTGAAATCGTTGTATGCATGGCGTGAACTCGTTTAGGCCGAACTGAGATGCACTGTGATGTAACATTTTCGTATCCGAGATTCCTGTCGAGGGCCAACTGTTTCTGCCCATCCCTCAAAGATTTAATTGCCTTTTGCCATGGGAAAAGTTCGTGAGAAGATAACTATACTGGTACAAGTATTTGAGTTAGATCGGAGGTTCGGAGGGCGCAAGCAACATTTACGCAGGCCTACATCTGCTGTATGGCCGCCTAAAACCCAAATCTGCATTAAAAGATTGCTTTCCTGTTTGCTTGAATTTACGGACGGCTAAAGTGTTAATCTTCAATTGGTCTTAATTTTGATCTTATTATTTTGATATTAACTGAAGTTGGTTTTCTTTAGAATATCAAAGATGAAACGAAAAGATTTATAAAGAGAAAAATCGATCTCAGACCCATTTACCGATGNGATACCGTTTCGCCATTTCGGAACAGTTACTGAAATGTAGCACTGGTATTTTTTCTATTTATTTAATTAATGCCTTTACTGTACTGATTAGATTCAATGAAAGAGCAGTATCGATCCCATATCTCAGGAATTCTTTTTCCCCTGTTGATTGCAACAGTTTTTTGCTTGGCATTTGTTTATTAAATTTTAGGCCCAAAGGTGTTCAAATGTCTCGTTCTCTACCTCGCTCGTATCTTCTAAATTTGGTGTTGACGTATTTTCCTTCATAATTAGTTTTTAGTTCTATCATATTTAGTGTCAAGAATAGGAGTTTGGGAGCAAAATTCTTATTTGTAGCTACATTCGGTGTTGGGATATTTTCCTTCACACTCGGTTTTTAGTTCTATCTTATCTAGTTTTGAAGATAGGAGATTGAGAGCTAAATTATTATTTGGTCAAAATACCGATATACTGAAGCCTTCTGCTAGACACTCATGTGACAATGGGGAACATTTTACTTCTTCGCGTTGGAACAGAACGGAACAGATTCTCAGTGCTCTGTTAGCAAATATTTGTGAAAGCAAAGGAGTATTTTCCTGATGACATCATC
This sequence comes from Aurelia aurita, assembly GCA_004194415.1. Lineage (NCBI taxonomy): Eukaryota > Metazoa > Cnidaria > Scyphozoa > Semaeostomeae > Ulmaridae > Aurelia > Aurelia aurita. Next base: position 1,394,332 of record REGM01000047.1, read on the forward strand.
ATTTCATAGGATGTGTCGTCCTTTGCCGTGGGAAAATCGTTTTTGCTTGCTTTTTGGAAACAATAGCTGGCTTCAAGCAGGAATGGCGTAGCATAGGCTCCAAAAAGTTATTGGCTGATATTTTCCCACAAATTTGGCAAATCACATTGCTTGCAAGCCACAACAAACGGGCATTTAGGCCTATTTTGCCATTTTCAACATCCGAAAGAAAAGAGGCCAGACACTATGGAATGACTTGAACCACCGGGAAGAGCACGTTGGTTTTCATTAATTCAAAGCGAATATGAAACAGATAAACGAAGGAATGAATGAATATATGAACGAATAAATAAATAAATATATAGGTGAGCAAACAAGAGAATGAAAAAATGAACATGACCAAATGGACGGAAGGAACTAGCACAACAACTTTACTTGCTCAGATAAACCACCTTTTTTATAAATTCCCAAGGATATGAAATATGTTTGTACACATTAGTTGTATAACTTTAATTTTAATCTTACACATTTAAATGTCAAGTTGAAAAAGATAACAACACGGCTTGTGGATTTGGGGCGGAGTTGGCCTTTATGCGGTAACTGGGTAGGGCAAGTTTTAATGTCTCGTTTGAAGTGGGGAAAACTTAATTTGACAGGAAAATTAGATTAGCGCCTTTGATCTTGTCATCAAAGAATTTTTAACTTTGTTGCTACTGAATCGCAGTGTACCAAAATCACACATGTCAGCTACTGTTAATGGTGCCTTTGGCGATTGAGATTAAAATGGCGTCGAAATTTAAGAGAACGAAATTTATAATTTTCAAAGACATGATCCTGTTGAAGTTTCGTCCTGTTGCTATAAAATGCACTGAAAGCGACCTAAAATTGATATTTTACTTCACACAGAGTCAGGGCCGTAGGAAGCAGCTGCAGATTGGGGGCTTTTGTTCTCAAAACAATAGGGAACAATAGATCTAATTTATATTTGTGACGTAGAACCATTGTTTTCAAAATTATTGGGGGAGGCACGAGCCCCCCTGCCCCCCCCGCTTGCCCCCCCGCTTCCTACGGGCCTGCACAGAGTTTCACGATGGTCAGTTTGACCTACATATTAAGACCATGTTTACATTGTATCTGTACCGTTTTGATCCGTTGCAAAGTTGTTACAGTTCAAGAGCGTTTACACTGCTCCAGAACAAACATTTTTCTATAGATAGAAGGAACAAAAGTGCTACGGATTAGCAGTAGCAGGAACAGGGTACGGGAGGCTGCTCCGTTACACTTTAGTTACGGATCCAACGCTGTACTGGTACAGTGTAAATTTTACACTTGGGGTCTAACTTATAGGCCTACTGTAAACACTCACTGTTTGAAAGACTGCATATCTTCGTGAAATTCCTCGAGTTAACTTGCTAAATAATGCTTCGCTTCGTTGAATAGCCAAAATCTTGAAATAGCTTCGAAATTTTATCCCATCTAAAACTGACTCCACGTTCTGCATTTACGAGCGATTTTCTACAAAATGCCTCTTCCAGTTAGTTACTTGCCAAAAAGGACTGAAAACTTCAGTCAAATTTCTGCAAGTCGTAGGAGCATTGGAAAAATGGTCTGTGTTATCGTCTTGGGACATTTCAATGCGACGTTCTGAAGGAGTTTAGTTCTCCAGGGATAACAGTTTTATCAGTCAGTTGATTTTTTGTGAGTCGTATTTAAACCTCGAGAGACAAACTTATACTCAATTGGTGCTTCAGCCCGTGCGTAACCTGGGTTAAGTTCCTTCAGCTGGTTCCCACTGCACGATGAACTATCATCGGTTTCCTCATCATGGCCGAATTTTCAAATGCGATGAANAAGTTCCTCAGCTGGTTCCCACTGCACGATGAACTATCATCGGTTTCCTCATCATGGCCGAATTTTCAAATGCGATGAAAGTTCATCTTGCACTGGGATTGACCTTCGACTGTAAAGCCTGATTCACACTGGTTGTAAAAATCAGGCTTTACTGTCAAAGGTTGCTCCCACTGCACGATGAACTATCATCGGTTTCCTCATCATGGCCGAATTTTCAAATGCGATGAAAGTTCATCTTGCACTGGGAACGACCTTTGACTGTAACGCCTGATTCACACTGGTCGTAAAAATCAGGCTTTACAGTAAAAGGTCGCTCCCAGTGCAAGATGAACTATCATCGCTGTCCTCATGGCCAAATTTTCAAATGCGATGCAAGCTCATCTTGCACTGGGAGCGACCTTTGACTGTAAAGTATGATTTTTACGACCAGTAGTGTGAGTCAGGCTTTACAGTCAAAGGTCGTTCCCATTGCAAGATGAACTTTCATCGCATTTGAAAATTTGGCCATGATGAGGAAAGCGATGATATTTCATCGCACAGTGGGAACCAGCCTTTAATAAAAGTTGCAGTAAGAAACTCAACAGAAAAAAACACTATGTTACTACATCTTATACTTATCTATATGAATTTATGTTTTTTTTAAGCTATTTAATCGAATGACAACTATACAATAGTGCAATTAATCATAGTAAAACTTTGTACGAGTTTTTACAACGCTATTAAAATTTCTTACTAGAGAGCCTCAAGGGAGCATCTTGAGCTAGAGAGCACAGGGAATATGGAGTGTGTTCCACAGTTCCAATGATATTTCTTCCACGTCTGCCGAAATTTGCAGACGTGAATTGGCCATTTCAATAAGATATAGGTCATTTGATAGTGGAAAGATTGATTTAAATAACAACATTTATTTCACTAACATCAATCATAAAGTTTTACAGTAATTGAAGAGTTTGCTTGAAAGCTGTTTCTGAAGGAACACGAAAAGGACTAAAACAGGCCTAAAACAGCGGTGCCGTTCTAAAAATAAGTCAGTCTTTCAATTTCAATTTCCGTTTCCATTATTTTTGAAGCTCATTGACTGTCTTTAGTCCAACAAAATATGCAAAAGAAGTCCTCTATGGAAATGGCCCTTCAAAAAAGTTAGGTTTTTGCACCCGTCCCCCCTCACCCTCACCCCTGTTGATGCTCACTCTGGGCTCTTCTACGAGTCATTTTCCTGATTATTTCATTATTTACAATGTTCAGAGATAATCAAACCACTTCTACCAAGATTGTGCGATATTGTCTTACATAATAATTTCGATATTTCCTCAAAACTTTTACAAGGACTTATTTAAAATTATAAGGAGATACTCACTAATACTGGGATCAAAGCACTGTTAGAATATTGAATTAATATTGGTAAAATATTGTCCAAGGCATGATTCATAATATTTCAACTTTTAAGGACGTTTTCTAACCTAGAAAGAGTGTGGTATCCGTTTAAGCAGTTGCAAGGAGGATTTGTAATTTAGACATTTGGAAATTAAACTAGGGATCCTTCGGAAGGGACATGATGATGATGATAGCGATGATAGCGATGATGACGATGATGACGATGATGATGAACTTAACGAACTTTGTCGCCTTTTGTTAACGAGGACTCGTCTCTAAAATTGAGTTATCGGTATGTTTGATTATTTTTTTAAAACTTGTGCGATATTTCGAAATACACTTCTCCCGCCATCAGGCTGCAAGATATCGAATGAAAATATATAGCCAGCTAAAAAGAACAGTATGGAATCAGTGCTCCCAGTTTCTTTCCCTAAAATCAGTGAGCCATCCCCAACCCCAACATGTATGATATCCTAGACAATGATGTGCTATTCAATACATGATTAAGCTAAAGATGGCGGCGAGGAACTTTATACCAAGATGCATTACGTTCTTTAATCGAATCCCTATATAATCGTTAATGATTCATAGTTCGAACGCAATGCATCTTGGTAAACAGTTCCTCGCCGCCATTTTTAGCGTAATCGTCTATTGCAAATCATTCACAGCGAAATGAACTTAAATCGGAAAATTTTCTAAGCTAGATACTCCTGCCTGGGCAATAAACAAAAAAGACTACAGCATAAAACAAAACAATCTAATCGAAACAAAGCGAACAATTCTAAATTATTCAAAATTGAAGCATTTTTTTTTTATCATGACAAGTTCTGACAGAGGCTTCGAGGGCTGAGCTGTTTATAATGTTCAATCCACTTCATGTTCTTTTCATGTCCTAGATACGAAATGGCTTTCCTTCGTTTATGCTTCGTAATTTTAGGGGTCCCCAACCATTATAGAACCATTGCATACGGGAGTTAGGCCACATCAGCCCTGTTCTTTATTTTCCTGAGAAAGAAAACCTAATTTGCAACTTCTTCCAGCAGATTTTACTAAGGCATATATGTTCGTACGAACCGTAGTAGTATGTACCAGGCTGCAAAGTAATTTTTGTTTGGGTTTAATTTCCCTTATGAAAAGTTAGCACCCCCCTACAAGAGGGATACATAGCATTTTGAGGGTACTTTTGTTTTAGCAGAAATCGACCAAAAATTGGTACTTTTCCGCCAAAATCCCTCATAAAAGTGAGTAAGAAGGCAAATTTTGCCAATTAGAAGTGGATCGTTTTCTGAACACCAAGCGACAAGACCCCCGTCTATCTACAAGTCATCGCTCTACCTATTTCAAGCTATGAATTTCATAATTAAGTTCTACATTAGGGATCAAATTTACATCGGTTATATAAATGTGTAAGGTATACCTATATTTTCAACTAAACATAACACAATCATATACCAAGCTTTTACATGCAGCACGTTTTGCCTAAATTTCTCCAATTGTCTTTCTTAGAACAATAAGTGGAGCGGTCAAAATCGAAAACCTTTCAGTTCTTATTTTGAAGACAATTTGCAAAACGTTTAATGAATGTCTTTCGCCACGAAATTCAGAAGATAATATGATATAAAAGACATGTCTGCTCATCTTCAGTGAGTAGATATGTCCTTTAAAAGAAGATCAGAATCGACATTCAGAATTGAAAAATATAAGGATCTTATGACGAACATTCACACGTACCTACACGAAAAGAGTGCCTCGAGTTTAGTGTCACTAGGTAGCTATAATCGACCTTCTTACCAAATAGAGAACAAGATTCGAATGAACGATTTTGATACAAAATCAATTCGATCTCAGTTCTTTAGAGTTCGAATATTGACGATCTAACAGATTGATCCGCTCGATCCAAACCTCAAATCTGGTAAAGTGAAAAGTTCTATTCTCGTTTCGCAGGGTTTACTAAAGAGTTTTCTGTGTGCTAGGAATATTGGTCCAGCCAACGGTCAATTTTTGTGGACAAAAACGCCCTACTGAAAGGCTATTGTGAGTCGAAATATTGTTTCCGAAATTGCCTGGTGTGATTTACAAGCATCTTTGATTGGTTAATTTCAAAAATTTGTATTTAATCTAACGAGTTTCTGTGAGCAGTGTCATACTAACACAAAGGGTTCACCATTTCTGTTAATAGATATATCTACTACTCAGCAGCATAGGGCTCAAATCTTTCACATCTTTAAAAAGGTGAGTGTAAAATTCTATTACATTTTTCTTTAAATTGAATTGCTTGAAAGGAACTTGGGGTATTTTGCTGTAAATCTGTCGTGGAAATTTTGTGATATCTTGATGATTTTCAAAATGGAGGCGTTTTCATTTTTTTGGGAAGAATTCATGGAAATTTTGATAAAATCAAAATCATCGTAAATCCTAAATCAATTGAGGAAAAATGATAAAATGCCCAAGGAAACCATAGTTTATCAAGGTCTACAATATGATGGCAAGCAGAAATCTGTCGCTCTTCTGGTTTAGGATTTACATATTTGATGACGTCACAGCCTCAAATATAATAAATGCCGCCATTTTGAAAATAATCAAGATATCAAAAAATTTCCGCTGCAGATATACAGAAAATTACCCTGAGTTCCTTTCGAGCCATTTAATTCCAAGAAAATTGTAATAGAATTTTACACCCACCATTTTAAAGATTTGAGCCCTATGCTCTACTTAGCAATAAAATTCTTCTTCTAACTTCCACAGAATTTTGTTTCCAGCAGCACAATATTTCCATTTGAAAACATGAAGCTCAAATATATGAATGACAAAGAAATGCACCTTTCCTTTACCAGACTGAGCATTTCGTTTCTGGATTCATAAAGCTACCTTTCTTGCATTTGTAGACTTCTGAAAATTCTTTCGAATTATGAAGAGTCCCAATGATCCTGTGAACAGAATTTTATCAAATCAATACTTTGTCTCGCATGAATAATCTTCTTGATTAGTAAGAGCAGTTTTGTATAAATCCAGCTACGATTGTGTAAATAAAGTGTGACAAAGCCAGGCGTTAGAAAGGCTTTGGCAGTTTGTTTTTCAGCAACAATTTTGCGCAACATGTTTGAAGGGACATTATGTGTCAATCTATGTGCTATGTCCCTTGAAAAATAGTGCTATGTCCCTTGTTGCGCAAAATTGTTGTTGAAAAAAAACTTCGAAAGCATTTCTAAATAAAATGTAACATAACCAGGCGTTAGAAAGGCTTTCGAAGTTTGTTTTTTAACAACAATTTTGCGCAACATGTTTGAAGGGACATTATGTGTCAATCTATGTGCTATGTCCCTTGAAAAATAGTGCTATGTCCCTTCAAACATGTTGCGCAAAATTGTTGTTGAAAAAAAACTTCGAAAGCATTTCTAAATAAAATGTAACATAACCAGGCGTTAGAAAGGCTTTCGAAGTTTGTTTTTTAACAACAATTTTGCGCAACATGTTTGAAGGGACATTATGTGTCAATCTATGTGCTATGTCCCTTGAAAAATAGTGCTATGTCCCTTCAAACATGTTGCGCAAAATGGTTGTTGAAAAAAAACTTCGAAAGCATTTCTAAATAAAATGTAACATAACCAGGCGTTAGAAAGGCTTTCGAAGTTTGTTTTTTAACAACAATTTTGCGCAACATGTTTGAAGGGACATTATGTGTCAATCTATGTGCTATCTCCCTTGAAAAATAGTGCTATGTCCCTTCAAACATGTTGCGCAAAATTGTTATTGAAAAAAAACTTCGAAAGCATTTCTAAATAAAGTGTGACATAACCAGGCGTTAGAAAGGCTTTCGAAGTTTTTTCCAACAACAATTTGCGCACATATTTGAAGGGACATAGCACTATTCTTTACTTGGCAAAAAGCTCAAATTTTAACAAAGATCTATAGCAAAGTACTAACTTACATTGTACAACTTTTTCCTAACTTTTTAACCTTTTGGAAATTCAAGAAAACCCGTTTTTAAAAGGGTGACCTAAATAAGGCTCCGAAAGGTCATTATTATAGAGTCTGATCTCCGAGGAACTTTGAATGTAGGAATTAAAAGATATTTTACCTGAATTTTGAGATCGAGTGAACACCCCTTTCAATTTGACTAATCGCTGCAGCTTCTCTGTATTTAGAACACCAAACCTGTGAAAGGAATAAAACGATTTGCCACAGAGAAAAAATTAGATGCTAGTAAATACGAAGAAAGGCATATCACTATAGATACTTGTGAGGACAAAGACCATTACAAAGCTCAGGAACCCAGGAACCTGGTTTCGATGCACATAGCGAGAAAGAGAAGAATCTTGTGTTTCCTACAGGCACGTTTAAGCGTTCCATTGTTACCTTAGATAGCGTCCCCAGACACAAAAAGGATTTATAGGGGCATATAACAAACAGAAAAAATGTAAAACGAAAACGAGGCCACGTTTGAAACCGGTCACTTTCCACGAATGGAAGCCTCACGGCCAGCCTCGTTTTGCATTTTTTCTCTTTGTTGGGCCATATGAGAACCAAAACGTAGATATCAAAATCAAACTGTTTTGGGACGAAGTTGGGGATCAAAGGACAAAAGATGACAGACAGAATCCAAAGTTCAAAGATTACCAATGCATATGAATTTGACATTACCTTGGGTACCAGAGCCTTAATAATAAAAAATATGGGAATTTAACATTAGATTATCACTAACCTGTGCAAATCCAATGAAGAAAAGTTGTTCCGGCGTCAAATCAAGTCCAGGAAGTCGTTTTTCTGCTCCGTTTGCCTTTACCCAGTCTCTGTAGGCCTAGAAAATGTCAACATCAAATCAAAGACTATTTTACTTGATTAATTTGATTAATCACTTAATTAACTTGATTAATCAAAGACTATTTTACTTGATTAATTTGATTAATCACTTGATTAACTTGATTAATCAAAGACTATTTTACTTGATTGATTTGATTAATCACTTGATGATTAACTTGATTAATCAGAGACTATTTTACTTGATCAACATTGAAAGTTTTACCAAACGAAGAAATTCAAAAATATCTTATCGTTCTTTATGGTTATTTCTAAGAGCTGCTTAAATATCAGCGATTCTTTTTAGCATTTTAAACAAATTTGAAAGAATATGTAGAGAACGCACAGTGATCCAGGGCANTGTTGCGCAAAATTGTTGTTGAAAAAAAACTTCGAAAGCATTTCTAAATAAAATGTAACATAACCAGGCGTTAGAAAGGCTTTCGAAGTTTGTTTTTTAACAACAATTTTGCGCAACATGTTTGAAGGGACATTATGTGTCAATCTATGTGCTATGTCCCTTGAAAAATAGTGCTATGTCCCTTCAAACATGTTGCGCAAAATGGTTGTTGAAAAAAAACTTCGAAAGCATTTCTAAATAAAATGTAACATAACCAGGCGTTAGAAAGGCTTTCGAAGTTTGTTTTTTAACAACAATTTTGCGCAACATGTTTGAAGGGACATTATGTGTCAATCTATGTGCTATCTCCCTTGAAAAATAGTGCTATGTCCCTTCAAACATGTTGCGCAAAATTGTTATTGAAAAAAAACTTCGAAAGCATTTCTAAATAAAGTGTGACATAACCAGGCGTTAGAAAGGCTTTCGAAGTTTTTTCCAACAACAATTTGCGCACATATTTGAAGGGACATAGCACTATTCTTTACTTGGCAAAAAGCTCAAATTTTAACAAAGATCTATAGCAAAGTACTAACTTACATTGTACAACTTTTTCCTAACTTTTTAACCTTTTGGAAATTCAAGAAAACCCGTTTTTAAAAGGGTGACCTAAATAAGGCTCCGAAAGGTCATTATTATAGAGTCTGATCTCCGAGGAACTTTGAATGTAGGAATTAAAAGATATTTTACCTGAATTTTGAGATCGAGTGAACACCCCTTTCAATTTGACTAATCGCTGCAGCTTCTCTGTATTTAGAACACCAAACCTGTGAAAGGAATAAAACGATTTGCCACAGAGAAAAAATTAGATGCTAGTAAATACGAAGAAAGGCATATCACTATAGATACTTGTGAGGACAAAGACCATTACAAAGCTCAGGAACCCAGGAACCTGGTTTCGATGCACATAGCGAGAAAGAGAAGAATCTTGTGTTTCCTACAGGCACGTTTAAGCGTTCCATTGTTACCTTAGATAGCGTCCCCAGACACAAAAAGGATTTATAGGGGCATATAACAAACAGAAAAAATGTAAAACGAAAACGAGGCCACGTTTGAAACCGGTCACTTTCCACGAATGGAAGCCTCACGGCCAGCCTCGTTTTGCATTTTTTCTCTTTGTTGGGCCATATGAGAACCAAAACGTAGATATCAAAATCAAACTGTTTTGGGACGAAGTTGGGGATCAAAGGACAAAAGATGACAGACAGAATCCAAAGTTCAAAGATTACCAATGCATATGAATTTGACATTACCTTGGGTACCAGAGCCTTAATAATAAAAAATATGGGAATTTAACATTAGATTATCACTAACCTGTGCAAATCCAATGAAGAAAAGTTGTTCCGGCGTCAAATCAAGTCCAGGAAGTCGTTTTTCTGCTCCGTTTGCCTTTACCCAGTCTCTGTAGGCCTAGAAAATGTCAACATCAAATCAAAGACTATTTTACTTGATTAATTTGATTAATCACTTAATTAACTTGATTAATCAAAGACTATTTTACTTGATTAATTTGATTAATCACTTGATTAACTTGATTAATCAAAGACTATTTTACTTGATTGATTTGATTAATCACTTGATGATTAACTTGATTAATCAGAGACTATTTTACTTGATCAACATTGAAAGTTTTACCAAACGAAGAAATTCAAAAATATCTTATCGTTCTTTATGGTTATTTCTAAGAGCTGCTTAAATATCAGCGATTCTTTTTAGCATTTTAAACAAATTTGAAAGAATATGTAGAGAACGTTTTACAGGCTAAGTATACTGCCCCTTAAGCTTAAGTCACACTTGGACCGAGTCTCTTTGACTCTTCCTTCATGACGCATCAGCCTCCTTATCTTTTATGATACATCAGTATCGTTGGGGCAGAGGCGAGTCTTATCTAGGTAGTGAACATGAAAACATGCCAAGTGTCAATTCAGCTCTTAGTAAAAATATTTAATAATAGGCATGAAAAATTCGTCAATTATGACCACACATGCTTTTGATTCGAAGATTGACCTAATTTTGACATCTTGACTGGCCAATAAATTCTTGCTCTGACACCTGTGTATGTAATTCTTGAGTATCATTGACAAAGATGACATTTCTGCCAAGTAGTGTCATTCGTCATTTTCAACTGTCTGACAACAGATATGAATAAGGTCAATTGGCAATGCAATCGAATATGATACATCGAGGGATTCTAACATACCTTAAATGCTGCTTTGCTTCCACCATTGTCTGCAATGTTTTCACCAAGTGTCTGGTTTCCATTTAGCTGTGAGAGAAATCATGTAATGTCATATTAGCTATAGAAAAAGCAAAATATTAAGGGTTCTGTGCTGGCTACAACAACTGATCAAATGTAAATTAGCAATTGGCTATTTCTACAAGACAATGTAGCATTTGCATTGTCTTATCTGCTGTGTGGGCCAATAGAAAGAGATCGATATTTTTAGTGTCCCGGTTGACACAATGTTTTCATCAAGTGTCTGGTTTTCATTTAGCCATGGGAGAAATCATGCAATGTCACATTAGCTATAGGAAAAGTCAAATATCAAGGGTTATGTGCTGGCTACCACAAATGATAAAATGAAAATTAGCAATTTGCTATTCCTACATGACAAAGTAGCAGTAAAACTGGCCTCTGTGAGGAGACTGATATTTCCCAAGTACAAGCTGACGCAAAAGAGACCCAAAGCCTGTTTCGTGATAGTTGATATAACATTGTCCCCGCATAGGTCAGCATAGGTCATAGGTCAGCATAGGTCATAGGTTGCATAGGTCACCTTAGAGTATGAGGAATCGATTTGCTGGCTAATCTTTCTGGAAGAAAACTGTTTCAAGCGAAAGGGAATTTTCAATGATTTTCATTTCCTATCCTTATATGTATATGTATAGAACTTTATCCTCTCCTACTTTAAATAATCTGTCCACTCAACAATAAATACTTTTAAACAAGTCTGAATTTCTCCTTCGTTCCCATGATAAAAAACTGGAAGGGAGAAAAATCTAACTGTAATATTTGTAATTAGAACTTTGGTTTTAACTTATACTTTGTAATTAGATAGTTGGTATTTATTAGTTTCATGTAAACTAGAGNGCATAGGTCACCTTAGAGTATGAGGAATCGATTTGCTGGCTAATCTTTCTGGAAGAAAACTGTTTCAAGCGAAAGGGAATTTTCAATGATTTTCATTTCCTATCCTTATATGTATATGTATAGAACTTTATCCTCTCCTACTTTAAATAATCTGTCCACTCAACAATAAATACTTTTAAACAAGTCTGAATTTCTCCTTCGTTCCCATGATAAAAAACTGGAAGGGAGAAAAATCTAACTGTAATATTTGTAATTAGAACTTTGGTTTTAACTTATACTTTGTAATTAGATAGTTGGTATTTATTAGTTTCATGTAAACTAGAGCCACCACCAACTGTAAATAAATTGATGATGATGATGATGATGATGATGATGATGATGATGATGATGATGATGATGATGATGATGATGATGATGATGATGATGATGATGATGATGATGATGATGATGATGATGATGATGATGATGATCCCTTCACTCATCCTTCCAAGACGTCCCTGACAAATGAAATTTTCGCCCGTTCCCAGGATTTTCATTTAAAACGGCACTTACATTTTTATTGTAAAGACTATATTTCGAATATTGATCAACTAAACATTTTGACTGTCGTTTGAAACCGGCTTCAGATTGTGGAGTCCACCAATTCTGTGAGTTGCCATCTTTGTTGAACTCTTTACCTGGTAAATAATTTTTGAAGGTATAAAGAATGAATTGTTCAAGTGCCCCGAAATGTCGGCGCTATGATATCGGCTGAGGATGTGCATCTTTAATAAAATGATATGCCACAATCTCGAGTGTTTTAGGCCCCTTTTCAGGCATTTTACAAGCAAAGGATTTTCGCAAAGTCGAATCTACTCATATTTCTATTCTCATAAAAATACAAGAAAAACAACAAAATGCTTCAGTCTTTTGCCCACCAAGAAGAATTCGATTCATTCAAGTCGATCCAGTATTCTAGGTGCTAGGAATTTTTAAACGTCTGAACTCTTTTTGGCGCACCCGGTAGTTGTATATAGTAATTAGCATATAGAGTAAGTAATATATTACTAATATATGTATTTTAAGTTGTTTATCTGAATAAAAAAAACGTTTTGTTTACCTTGATCGTCAAATCCATGCGTAATTTCATGGCCAACAACGACTCCAATTGCCCCATAATTCAATGCTCTAAAATAATTAAAATAATTTGACATATGTGGCAGAGAAACTTCACAATAGACATTTTTACCAAGTAGAAAACGAGATTCGAATGATCGACTCTTTCTGGCAAATGATGGAGAATCAAATTCGATTTCAATTGTTAAGACTTCGAATAACGAAGATTTACCAACTTGAACCGCTCGTTTCAAACCTCAAATCTGGAAATGTAAAAAAGTTCTATTGACAAATCAATGCCGAGAGATTGTAATTAATATAAAACAGCAGACTTTCAGAGAAATCGATGAAGTATCACATTACCTGGGAGCCCTGTAGTCGTAGAATGGTGTTTGTAATATTCCAGCTGGAAAAACTAGGAGAAAAATTTTAATCATATTAATATTCATTCGTGGTAGATGTAAAGAAAAATTGCTAGACAAAAAGAAAAATATCGAAATTAAACACAATAATTAATTTTCTAAATATAAAATAGAAAGATGACATTAATTATATTATAACTTTTGTTAAGCCAACAAATGAAAATTCACAACTTTTTCGAGAGCTAATGAAAATGTGCATCTCTTGCAGTAACGATAACGGTGTACCTATATTTTATACCACCGTTATTCTTACAACGTGAGTGAGATTTTAAGCCAACAAATGAAAATTCACAACTTTTTCGAGAGCTAAGGAAAATGTGCCTCTCTTGCAATAACGATAACGGTGTACCTATATTTTGGTACCATCGTTATTCTTACAATGTGAGTGAGATTTTAAGCCAACAAATGAAAATTCACAACTTTTTCGAGAGCTAAGGAAAATGTGCCTCTCTTGCAATAACGATAACGGTGTACCTATATTTTGGTACCACCGTTATTCTTACAACGTGAGAAAGATTTTAAGCCAA
>REGM01000047.1:1409617-1420217 GCA_004194415.1 Aurelia aurita
TTTGAAATTGTCAAAAAACTAAAAATTAAACCATTTGAACAATAAAATTTATAAAATGCCATACTCTTTGAAATTGTCAAAAAACTAAAAATTAAACCATTTGAACAATAAAATTTATAAAATGCCATACTCTTTGAAATTGTCAAAAAACTAAAAATTAAACCATTTGAACAATAAAATTTATAAAATGCCATACTCTTTGAAATTGTCAAAAAACTAAAAATTAAACCATTTGAACAATAAAATTTATAAAATGCCATACTCTTTGAAATTGTCAAAAAACTAAAAATTAAACCATTTGAACAATAAAATTTATAAAATGCCATACTCTTTGAAATTGTCAAAAAACTAAAAATTAAACCATTTGAACAATAAAATTTATAAAATGCCATACTCTTTGAAATTGTCAAAAAACTAAAAATTAAACCATTTGAACAATAAAATTTATAAAATGCCATACTCTTTGAAATTGTCAAAAAACTAAAAATTAAACCATTTGAACAATAAAATTTATAAAATGCCATACTCTTTGAAATTGTCAAAAAACTAAAAATTAAACCATTTGAACAATAAAATTTATAAAATGCCATACTCTTTGAAATTGTCAAAAAACTAAAAATTAAACCATTTGAACAATAAAATTTATAAAATGCCATACTCTTTGAAATTGTCAAAAAACTAAAAATTAAACCATTTGAACAATAAAATTTATAAAATGCCATACTCTTTGAAATTGTCAAAAAACTAAAAATTAAACCATTTGAACAATAAAATTTATAAAATGCCATACTCTTTGAAATTGTCAAAAAACTAAAAATTAAACCATTTGAACAATAAAATTTATAAAATGCCATACTCTTTGAAATTGTCAAAAAACTAAAAATTAAACCATTTGAACAATAAAATTTATAAAATGCCATACTCTTTGAAATTGTCAAAAAACTAAAAATTAAACCATTTGAACAATAAAATTTATAAAATGCCATACTCTTTGAAATTGTCAAAAAACTAAAAATTAAACCATTTGAACAATAAAATTTATAAAATGCCATACTCTTTGAAATTGTCAAAAAACTAAAAATTAAACCATTTGAACAATAAAATTTATAAAATGCCATACTCTTTGAAATTGTCAAAAAACTAAAAATTAAACCATTTGAACAATAAAATTTATAAAATGCCATACTCTTTGAAATTGTCAAAAAACTAAAAATTAAACCATTTGAACAATAAAATTTATAAAAATATACAAATATATATTCCTCAAATTTGAAAACGGTTCTACTTTGTAAATTTTGCAGATCTGTTGATTAAAGAGAATGTAAGCATATAAAAGTGGTTCAAGCCACTTGCGGTTAAATTCTAGCCAATCAGATATCAGTAGTTTCTGTTGACGTAGATGAGTTACCCAAATATGGTGCGGTATGTGTCAAAGTCTATTGTCTTTGCACGGCTATTTTTATCAAAGGTTTCCTTTCTCTCTAACTTGTGTGTCTACTACAAGAAGGGAAGGTGGACAGCAAACGAGAAAGCAGGATCTCTGCGAAAGATTAAAGATTTATCAAACAAAGGAACAAAGATCAATCAAACAAAGGAACAAAGACGAATCAAACAAAGGAATAAAGAGAACTTCTAACCATTGTTTTGGCTGAAGTTTTGAACGCTTTATCAACAAACAATCTTCCCAAAGCGAATCCAAAACTACCGGTCGTTGACTGCATGCATGTTTCCCATCTTGGATCCTCCGCAGTGGTACCTAGAATTGCTTCGTAGTATTCATTGTATGCAGTTTTGTACTTCCCAAGTAAAACTGAACCAAGGCTAAATACAATTTTCCACATCATATATGAAGCTTGTACGCTGTAAAACAAATAGGATTTTATTACCAAAAATGTTATCAAAATCAAAGAGACCAGTTTGGAATCCGTACCATGAAAACATTAAAGCCCCACATTTCTGAAATGGAGGTTTTAAATTTAGCCTTACAGTAGGATCCCGCAAATAATAAACACACATGTAAAAACTCAACTATTGAGATGACATTAGCTAAAACAATCGTTTATTGTTTAAAAAATAGGCTAAAATTGATGTAATTTAGTAGATTCTAGCTATAAAACGCCCATCTTTTTCTACTTTAATTTAGAAATTGACATAATCTGTCAGTAGTAAGCTGCACAGGTCTGGAAACAAAGACTGCTCATGTCGAAAATAAAGTACTCGACTATTTCTCACAAGAAATTTGGTTGTTCTAGGAAGATATCAAGTGAACGTTTTCAGCGCCTATCATTCATAGCCTCAAAATTCGATTTTCCAAAGAGCCCCCTCTCTTGCAACCCTGCAACCCTATTTGAAGCCCACCATAAGATTAATGAGCCCACCAGCGGCTTGATGGAAGCTTCAAGGTAATCTACATCAATACGAACTTTTTTCTGTGTCAGGGCTATTCTCGAGGGGCAAACCACTCCAAAAATAGCGTACGAGATTTTGGGATTTTAAAAATCTCTCAGATTTCTCAAAGATTTTTTAGATTTTTCCTGAGATTTTCAAAGATGTTTTAAGGTTTCTAATTTTGAGATTTAAAGAATTGTAGAAAGATTTTGTTGAGAATTCTTATCATTTGTTGGGGCAGATTTCTGAGATTTTTTAGCTTTAGGAAGATTTTAGGATTTTGTTTGGTATTTCTAAGATTTTGCGAAGAATTTAGAGATTTTCAAGATTTTTGGGATTTTTAAAGATTTTTTAGGAAATTGTACGAGATTTTGGAGTGGTTTGCCCCTCGGCTATTCTGATACACAGTTCATTCGTGGTTAATTGTGATGGTGCTATGAAAACAATGGTGCTACGTCACAAGCATAAATTATATGTATTGTTCTCTATTGTTCTAAGAACAAAAGAAACTTACTCTGCTTTTTCCGCTTGAAAGAGTTGATAAGATGCTCCGATGTAATCCAGTGAATATGTTATGACTTCTGTATCATCAGTGACAACAAATTTTGTATCATTAAATGCCCAATTCAACCAATTTCTAAGCCATTCAAGCTACGAAAGGAAAAATTATCAAGTTTGATAAAACTGCCACAAAAGTGATTGACACTAAAAGAGCTGGGTTCATAGCTGCCTAGGTTGGGCAATTTCTAATCCATTCAAGCTACAAAAAGGAAAATTATCAAGCTTAATAAGATTTGCACAAAAGTGTATCTGTAAAGTTCGATCTGCTTGCAGCCTGACGTGTTGCAAAACATACAGTGATGAAGACACAGGGTGTCAAGCGGTCTAAAACCAAGACTGATCACCTCAGTCCCAGTCTAAACCCATACCAAAACATAAACAAACGATCGCAAAGGATGCTGGTCAACAGTCCCTCTTTAAAGAGCTGGGTAAATTGCTGTCTATGTTAGGCAATTTCTAAACTATTCATGCTAGAAGAAATAAAGCTATTAAGTCTTCTGTCAAGTTTTCAAAGCACTCTGAAATGCAGAAAATATAAAGATGGAACATAAAAATCTTGGCACAAAGTTTACAAAGAATGATTTGAGTCATGTCAGAAATTTATGGCAGGAATTCACTGGGGTAGACTTTAAGGGGCTGTACAAGCTAAACTTCAAAAAAAAAGGTTACTTTCTCTCCATAATGCAGGCAAAATAGCAGCAAATACATTGCAAAGGAAGATGTTTTCTACAGGCTTGAACTCCGTAGAATTAGCCAGTGCAATCAGATTTTTCATACCATCAATGATTATGGAGATACAGCTGGATTCCAAGCCACAAGTTTCAGATGTGTTTGGCCTAAACACACGAAAACCCATCGCAGGCTTGAAAAATTCTATGACACACGCCCTTTGTTTACTAAAATCTTGTACAGCCCCTTTAATCCATATTCAAAGAAATTATATTTTGGTACTGATACTTTTTCAACATTCATTTTGATACGTTTTCGACAAAATGGAAATCTTATAAAGAAAGTAAAAAGGTATACTAACTGGTATTTTAGTTTGATTTGCAAACTGTTTCAGTGGCATTTTTTTATAATTCTTGTTATACTGTCTTGCTTGCTGCATTGGAAGTGTAATCTGGAAGAGAGAAAACATAAAATGAGTTAATGAATGAACAAACGAAAGAACGAAGGAATGATAAAATGGCTGAATGAATAACTAGACGACTGAACAAAAAATGAAGAAATCTGAGTTTCAGTAATACCCCCATCTCCTACTATACAGACCTCTAAATGGAGTGAAATAACTGAAGCATTTACTTCATAGAAGGTATAATATTTATCAGAGGAAGGTTTTCCAAGTAAGATTGGAAACAAAAGAATTAAATTTGAATATTACGAGTTCAGAAATTTGGTAAAGATGATTCAAAAAATATATCTTTCAAGTATAAAGAAAATGACATACGATAGCATGGAGGAAAGATTGAAGATTTTTTATTGGCCAGAGTATTTCGAAAAATCAATATTTTCCATAAAATAGGTAAGACTAAATTGTAGTCAACTTACATTGGCTAATTTTGTCTCGAAATCATAGACTTGATCCATCAATTCAAGACCAGTACTATTTGCACCAAGGAGTGTTACGACCTTTTTCATCAAAGTACGATAAGCTGTCTTCACCTGCGAAACATACAAAATGTATCATTAAAATCTGTTCAAGGAATTCCGAAGAGATTGAACAACTAGACCTACGATGCGATGAAGAGTGGCTAGAAAANAAACGAAAGAACGAAGGAATGATAAAATGGCTGAATGAATAACTAGACGACTGAACAAAAAATGAAGAAATCTGAGTTTCAGTAATACCCCCATCTCCTACTATACAGACCTCTAAATGGAGTGAAATAACTGAAGCATTTACTTCATAGAAGGTATAATATTTATCAGAGGAAGGTTTTCCAAGTAAGATTGGAAACAAAAGAATTAAATTTGAATATTACGAGTTCAGAAATTTGGTAAAGATGATTCAAAAAATATATCTTTCAAGTATAAAGAAAATGACATACGATAGCATGGAGGAAAGATTGAAGATTTTTTATTGGCCAGAGTATTTCGAAAAATCAATATTTTCCATAAAATAGGTAAGACTAAATTGTAGTCAACTTACATTGGCTAATTTTGTCTCGAAATCATAGACTTGATCCATCAATTCAAGACCAGTACTATTTGCACCAAGGAGTGTTACGACCTTTTTCATCAAAGTACGATAAGCTGTCTTCACCTGCGAAACATACAAAATGTATCATTAAAATCTGTTCAAGGAATTCCGAAGAGATTGAACAACTAGACCTACGATGCGATGAAGAGTGGCTAGAAAAGAGGTTCTAATAGGTTGGTTGTATCATCATCATCATCATCATCAGCATCATCATCATCATCATCATCATCATCATCATCATCATCATCATCATCATCATCATCATCATCATCATCATCATCATCATCATCATAAATTGAAAGGATATCTAGCTATATTACAGCTAATTTAGGCCTACTATGAGCAGTGCATGCCGCATCCAGTCATAGGACCCATAGTTTAACGTCCCTTCCGAAGGACGGGGAAGTGAGTTGTTTGGTCAGGCATCTAGAAGGTCGCCCATCCAAATTTTGACCTCACTCAACTATACTTAACTTCAGTTGCATAACGGGAACTGTAGAAGCCGCTCGGCCACTCACTCCGTAAAACTGCCCCTCCTTTGAGCAAAAATATTAAATCGATAAAATCCTTAATTTTTATTTAGACTTCAAGATCTTTCATTCAATAATTTATCAAATCATGGCTAATCTTTCGGACTCTTTTCAAAACCCGAATATCAATAGAATTTAATGTCAGTGCTGTCTGACGTCAGACTTTAATCAATATTCAAATGATCTACGTCATCGGAGGATGATTGCGTCAAAGCTTGATGAAATCTAATGTATTTTCATTGCGATTTTTTATCAAAAATCTAAAGAATTAAATCAAAAATCTAAAAAATTACATAAAAAATTTAAAAAATGTAATCAAAAATTCTAAAAATTAAATCAAACATTTAAAAAATTTAATCAAAAATCTAAAAATTTTACATCTATCAAATTCAGAAATATTAAATAGGGAAAAAATCCCTCCGCCAAAATAAGCCAAATTTTTTTGTAATTCTGAAAATATTTTTTTATCATGGGGTGGCCAAAACAACTTCAATTATTTGATGAATCTGAGACCTATATTTATTTCCTTTCCCTCAAAAATCGCCTTCTTGTTAAATTACATCAATGAATGAATGTACTTTTCGAATGGTGTAAGTCTAGAATGGATGGGCAATACCTGGAGTAAATTGGCCTAAATGTTCCTGTATTACATATCGTAATGACATGGAGTTGACTGGGGGAACCTCCCTGGGGGGAACTGTGAAAGCCCGCAATTCGAACGTTCCTTTTTTTAGCTTATAGTCTAAAGGTTTATTTTTGGGATCTAACATTTGTCTTTCAAAGAGCTTGCTATTAAGAGCTTGCTTCAATTGCGTATCATAATGAGAAGTGTCGACTACATGTACAGTAAAAACTTCTATGTAAGAACTTTCAGTTTCAGAATAATGCACTGCAGAGGGTTTATCCTTCTAAGAATTAAATAGGGTGTATCACCCTTTCAAATGAAGCACGAGATGTCTATGAGAACAAACGTATTTCTACAGAATCTCACGGATTTCTCAGGAGAATAATGGAATTCCGCCGGAGGTGCAGAGGCCGATAAAATTTCTTTCTTCCTGGGAACGGCAAAAATTTCGTCAAAACTACCTGCGAAATTTTTTGATTTGACATTGACTTATTGGATTGTACGGCGTAGTTCGTGCAAGTTGTAGATAGAATATAGTTCACATGCTACTTGGTGAAATTTAACCACCTAACAACTTAAGGTTTAAACTGTACAGCTGAAGAGCTCAAGGTGCAACTGGAGAGCTCGATGATATGTGGACCTGGACGAAATCTAGTACTTATAAAGACAAATCTTTTTCAAATTCTAAATACAAGCATCTTTGTTAAGATTCTGCTTAATTAAAGTTACTTCAGCAATTCAATTTAGTTTTTTCGATAACAATTATCACAGGTTCTTGTGTTTTGACGGCAGTATAAAAATTTAGCCCTGTTTTTCAAAGAATTTCCTGCGGCCTAAAAATCTTGCCAAAAATTTCTTGGGAACGGCGTTCCCCGTGTTCCCACATTTTATCGGCCTCTGCGGAGGTGTACAGACTTTCTAGGGCTAACATATATATACTGCAACCTTGAGCCCTTGATCAGGCTTTTCTTTCTCGTTATTAATGAAACTTGTAACTAATTTGTAAGAACAGACCCTCTTAGCTTTTTCAAAATTTAGGCTTAACGGTTTTTAAAATGATAGCCCTTAATCTTATGTGTGTTGACTTCTGCGGAAGTAGCGATGACTAGGGCCATATTATCAATAATTACCAGTTTTACTTTAACGATAAATTCTACCTAGTCGATTCAACCCATTCAACCCTTCCTTACGTCATCGAAATCCCGCCAAGAGGTATATACATCAACGATATAACGTGGCAGAGCCACACAACGGCTGTCTACAAACCGAAGACCGAAGANAAGGCTAAATACAATTTTCCACATCATATATGAAGCTTGTACGCTGTAAAACAAATAGGATTTTATTACCTAAATGTTATCAAAATCAAAGAGACCAGTTTGGAATCCTTACAATGAAGAACATTAAAGCCCCACATTTCTGAAATGGAGGTTTTAAATTTAGCCTTACAGTAGGATCCCGCAAATAATAAACACACATGTAAAAGCTCAACTATTGAGATGACATTAGCTAAAACAATGGTTTATTGTTTAAAAAATAGGCTAAAATTGATGTAATTTAGTAGATTCTAGCTATAAAACGCCCATCTTTTTCTACTTTAATTTAGAAATTGACAAAATCTGTCAGTAGTAAGCTGTAGAGGTCTGGAAACAAAGACTGCTCATGCCGAAAGTAAAGTACTCGACTATTTCTCACAAGAAATTTGGTTGTCCTAGGAAGATATCAAGTAATCGTTTTCAGCGCCTATCATTCATAGCCTCAAAATTCGATTTTCCAAAGAGCCCCCTCTCTTGCAACCCTGCAACCCTATTTGAAGCCCACCATAAGATTAATGAGCCCACCAGCGGCTTGATGGAAGCTTCAAGGTAATCTACATCAATACGAACTTTTTTATGTGTCAGGGCTATTCTCGAGGGGCAAACCACTCCAAAAATAGCGTACGAGATTTTGGGATTTTGAAAATCTCTCAGATTTCTCAAAGATTTTTGAGATTTTTCCTGAGATTTTCAAAGATTTTTTAAGGTTTCTAATTTTGAGATTTTAAAGAATTGTAGAAAGATTTTGTTGAGAATTCTTATCATTTGTTGGGGCAGATTTCTGAGATTTTTTTGGATTTAGGAAGATTTTAGGATTTTGTTTGGGATTTCTAAGATTTTGCGAAGAATTTAGAGATTTTCAAGATTTTTGGGATTTTTTAAGATTTTTAGGAAAGTGTACGAGATTTTTGGAGTGATTTGCCCCTCGGCTATTCTGATACACAGTTCATTCGTGGTTAATTGTAATGGTGCTATGAAACAATGGTTCTACGTCACAAGCATAAATTATATGTATTGTTCTCTATTGTTCTAAGAACAAAAGAAACTCACTCTGCTTTTTCCGCTTGAAAGAGTTGATAAGATGCTCCGATGTAATCCAGTGAATATGTTATGACTTCTGTATCATCAGTGACAACAAATTTTGTATCATTAAATGCCCAATTCAACCAATTTCTAAGCCATTCAAGCTACGAAAGGAAAAATTATCAAGTTTGATAAAACTGGCACAAAAGTGATTGACACTAAAAGAGCTGGGTTCATAGCTGCCTAGGTTGGGCAATTTCTAAACCATTCAAGCTACAAAAAGAAAAATTATCAAGTTTAATAAGACTTGCACAAAAGTGTATCTGTAAAGTTCGATCTGCTTGCAGCCTGACGTGTTGCAAAACATACAGTGATGAAGACACAGGGTGTCAAGCGGTCTAAAACCAAGACTGATCACCTCAGTCCCAGTCTAAACCCATACTAAAACATAAACAAACGATCGCGAAGGATGCTGGTCAACAGTCCCTCTTTAAAGAGCTGGGTAAATTGCTGCCTATGTTAGGCAATTTCTAAACTATTCATGCTAGAAGAAATAAAGCTATTAAGTCTTTTGTCATGTTTTCAAAGAACTCTGAAATGCAGATAATATAAAGATGGAACATAAAAATCTTGGCACAAAGTTTACAAAGAATGATTTGAGTCATGTCAGAAATTTATGGCAGGAATTCACTGGGGTAGACTTTAAGGGGCTGTACAAGCTAAACTTCCACAAAATCGTTACTTCCTCTCCCAAATGCAGGCAAAATAGCAGCAGATACATTGCAAATGGAGATATTTTCTATAGGTTTGAACTCCGTAGAATTAGCCAGCGCAATCAGATTTTTCATACCATCAATGATTATGGAGATACAGCTGGATTCCAAGCCACAAGTTTCAGATGTGTTTGGCCTAAACACACGAAAACCCATCGCAGGCTTGAAAAATTCTATGACACACGCCCTTTGTTTACTAAAATCTTGTACAGCCCCTTTAATCCATATTCAAAGAAATTATATTTTGGTACTGATACTTTTTCAACATTCATTTTGATACGTTTTCGACAAAATGGAAAATTTATAAAGAAAGTAAAAAGGTATACTAACTGGTATTTTAGTTTGATTTGCAAACTGTTTCAGTGGCATTTTTTTATAATTCTTGTTATACTGTCTTGCTTGCTGCATTGGAAGTGTAATCTGGAAGAGAGAAAAGATAAAATGAGTTAATGAATGAACAAACGAAAGAACGAAGGAATGATAAAATGGCTGAATGAATAACTAGACGACTGAACAAAAAATGAAGAAATCTGAGATTGTAATACCCCCATCTCCTACTATACAGACCTCTAAATGGAGTGAAATAACTGAAGCATTTACTTCATAGAAGGTATAATATTTATCAGAGGAAGGTTTTCCAAGTAAGATTGGAAACAAAAGAATTAAATTTGAATATTACGAGTTCAGAAATTTGGTAAAGATGATTCAAAAAATATATCTTTCAAGTATAAAGAAAATGACATACGATAGCATGGAGGAAGGATTGAAGATTTCTTATTGGCCAGAGTATTTCGAAAAAATCAATATTTTCCATAAAATAGGTAAGACTAAATTGTAGTCAACTTACATTGGCTAATTTTGTCTCAAAATCATAGACTTGATCCATCAATTCAAGACCAGTACTATTTGCACCAAGGAGTGTTACGACCTTTTTCATCAAAGTACGATAAGCTGTCTTCACCTGCGAAACATACAAAATGTATCATTAAAATCTGTTCAAGGAATTCCGAAGAGATTGAACAACTAGACCTACGATGCGATGAAGAGGGGCTAGAAAAGAGATTCTAATAGGTTGGTTGTATCATCATCATCATCATCATCAGCATCATCATCATCATCATCATCATCATCATCATCATCATCATCATCATCATCATCATCATCATCATCATCATCATCATCAT
>REGM01000047.1:1420471-1459653 GCA_004194415.1 Aurelia aurita
AAGCTGTCTTCACCTACGAAACATACTAAATGTATCAATAAAATCTGTTCAAGGAATTCCGAAGAGATTGAACAACTAGACCTACGATGCGATGAAGAGTGGCTAGAAAAGAGGTTCTAATAGGTTGGTTGTATCATCATCATCATCATCATCATCATCATCATCATCATCATCATCATCATCATCATCATCATCATCATCATCATCATCATCATCATCATCATCATCATCATCATCATCATAAATTGAAAGGATATCTAGCTATATTACAGCTAATTTAGGCCTAGTATGAGCAGTGCATGCCGCATCCAGTCATAGGACCCATAGTTTAACGTCCCTTCCGAAGGACGGGGAAGTGAGTTGTTTGGTCAGGCATCTAGAAGGTCGCCCACCCAAATTTTGACCTCATTCGACCATACTTTAACTTCAGTTACATAACGGGAACTGTAGAAGCCGCTCGGCCACTCATTCCATAAAACTGCCCCTCCTTTGAGCAAAAATATTAAATCGATAAAATCCTTAATTTTTATTTAGACTTCAAGATCTTTCATTCAATAATTTATCAAATCATGGCTAATCTTTCGGACTCTTTTCAAAACCCGAATATCAATAGAATTTAATGTCAGTGCTGTCTGACGTCGGACTTTAATCAATATTCAAATGATCTACGTCATCGGAGGATGATTGCGTCACAGCTTGATGAAATCTAATATATTTTCATTGCGATTTTTTATCAAAAGTCTAAAGAATTAAATCTAAAATCTAAAAAATTACATAAAAAA
The DNA here is from genome assembly GCA_004194415.1 of Aurelia aurita. Classification (NCBI taxonomy): domain Eukaryota; kingdom Metazoa; phylum Cnidaria; class Scyphozoa; order Semaeostomeae; family Ulmaridae; genus Aurelia; species Aurelia aurita. The sequence goes on from REGM01000047.1 coordinate 1,421,254, forward strand.
TTCAAAAAATGTAATCAAAAATTCTAAAAATTAAATCAAACATTTAAAAAATTTAATCAAAAATCTAAAAATTTTACATCTATCAAATTCAGAAATATTAAATAGGGAAAAAATCCCTCCGCCAAAATAAGCCAAATTTTTTTGTAGTTCTGAAAATATTTTTTATCATAGGGTGGCCAAAACAACTTCAATTATTTGATGAATCTGAGACCTATATTTCCTTTCCCTCAAAAATTGCCTTCTTGTTAAATTACATCAATGAATGAATGTACTTTTTGAATGGTGTATCTAGCCTGCGTGCAAACTTTGTTGGTCACTGGGGAGGAGAGGAAAGAAATGAACTACAAACTAGTTCCTTTCTTTGCCCTCCTCCCCAGTGGCCAAAAACGTCTGCACGCAGGCTAGGTGCATCGTAATGACATGGAGTTGACTGGGGGAACCTCCCTGGGGGGAACTGTGAAAGCCAACATTTCGAATGTTCCGTTTTTTAGCTTATAGTCTAAAGGTTCATTTTTGGGATCTAAAATTTGTCTTTCAAAGAGTCCTTGCTATTAAGAGCTTGCTTCAATTGCGTATCATAATGAGAAGTGTCGACTACATGTACAGTAAAAACTTCCATGTAAGAACTTTCAGTTTTTGTTTATCAAATGTTTCAGAATAATGCACTGCAGGGGTTTATCCTTCTAGGGTGCATCACCCTTTCAAATGAAGCACGAGGTGTCTATGAGAACAAACGTATTTCTACAGAATCTCACGGATTTCTCAGGAGAATAATGGAATTCCGCCGGAGGTGCAGAGGCCGATAAAATTTCTTTCTTCCTGGGAACGGCAAAAATTTCGTCAAAACTACCTGCGAAAAGTTTTTGATTTGACATTGATTTATTGGATTGTACGGCGTAGTTCGTGCAAGTTGTAGATAGAATATAGTTCACATGCTACTTGGTGAAATTTAACCAACTAACAACTTAAGGTTTAAACTGTGCAGCTGAAGAGCTCAAGGTGCAACTGGAGAGCTCGATGATATGTGGACCTGGACGAAATCTAGTACTTATAAAGACAAATCTTTTTCAAATTCTAAATACAAGCATCTTTGTTAAGATTCTGCTTAATTAAAGTTACTTCAGCAATTCAATTTAGTTTTTTCGATAACAATTATCACAGGTTCTTGTGTTTTGACGGCAGTATAAAAATTTAGCCCTGTTTTTCAAAAAATTTCCTGCGGCCTAAAAATCTTGCCAAAAATTTCTTGGGAACGGCGTTCCCCGTGTTCCCACATTTTATCGGCCTCTGCGGAGGTGTACAGACTTTCTAGGGCTAACATATTTATACTGCAACCTTGAGCCCTTGATCAGGCTTTTCTTTCTCGTTATTAATGAAACTTGTAACTAATTTGTAAGAACAGACCCTCTTAGCTTTTTCAAAATTTAGGCTTAACGGTTTTTAAAATGATAGCCCTTAATCTTATTTGTGTTGGCTTCTGCGGAAGTAGTGATGACTAGGGCCATATTATCAATAATTACCAGTTTTGCTTTAACGATAAATTCTACCTTGTCGATTCAACCCTTCCTTACGTCATCGAAATCCCGCCAAGACGTATGCGCGTATGAATTAAAAATGCTTGAGAATTAAATTTAGAGTGTTCAGAACCGAGTCATTCGACCAAAAGCTTCTTTGGTGGTCAAAATCAGCGCCATGCTCATGGTATTACACTGGGTTGGGATAAGTACACTTGAAAATCATTGAGAAAATATGCAGTCATAGTATCAATGAGTTACTGCGGTAAAAATCAGCACATGAGATGATAACCTTATACCAGCTTAGTCTAGCAACAAACCTTAGTTGCTGGGTTTAACATTCCCAAGAATTTCAGAAAAATGTGTAGTCGTTTAGCTGGATTTCCAGTACCTAGGTGACCAAATATCGCTCGCACTTCATGTCTATTGTTAACAAAGTTACCCAATGCGTGTGGCTTTTTCCACCTAGTAGAGATCTAGCTTTAAAGTAAATGAACGGTGATATAGCGATCTAGTCTAAACATAGCACAAAAGAACGGCACGCGCCACTTATGTTCCAATTGTTTTCATCGAACGAAAACATCAAATACAATAAGTTCGATTTACATGAACCCAGTCCCCCTAGCTAAGTTGCCTTTTAAAGAACGCCAATCAACCAGCATCCTTTGCGCGCTTCGCTTATTGCCTTTCGACTGCGGTGGCCATTTTAATATGACAACATTCTCTGCAAAGCGTGACCGCAAAGGATGCTGGTTGACCGGCGTTCTTTAACTCCGTTGATTTACTTTAAGCTTCTTCTAAAAGTAGTGGTTTTTATAGCACAAGGCTCAAATCTTTCAAATCTTTAAAAAGGTGGATGTAAAATTCTATTACATTTTTCTTTGAATTGAATGGCTTGAAAGGAATTTAGGGTACTTTGCTGTAAATCTGTCATGGAAACTTTTAGATATCTTGATTATTTTCAAAAATCGCAGGGTTTTTATTTTTGTTAAAAGAATTCATGGGAACTTTTGAAAAAATTGAAATCATCACAAATCCTAAATCAATGGAGGCAAAATGATACAATCTTCCAGAAAACCATAATTTATGAAGGTCTACAATATGGTGTGAAGCAGAAATCTGTAGCTTTTCTGGTTTAGGATTTAGAAATTTGATGACGTCACAGCCTCCAATAAAATAAATGCTGCCATTTTGAAAATAATCAAGATATCAAAAAGTTTTCACGGCAGATTTACAGCAAACTACCCTAAGTTCCCTTCAAGCCATTTAATTCAAATAAAAATGTAATAGAATTTTACACCCACGTTTTTAAAGATTTGAGCCCTATGCTGGTTTTTGCATGGAAATCGTTGCAGAAAGAAATAAGAATCAGCAAGATCAGTAATCAGCNTTTATGAAGGTCTACAATATGGTGTCAAACAGAAATCTGTAGCTTTTCTGGTTTAGGATTTAGAAATTTGATGACGTCACAGCCTCCAATAAAATAAATGCTGCCATTTTGAAAATAATCAAGATATCAAAAAATTTTCACAGCAGATTTACAGCAAACTACCCTAAGTTCCCTTCAAGCCATTTAATTCAAATAAAAATGTAATAGAATTTTACACCCACGTTTTTAAAGATTTGAGCCCTATGCTGGTTTTTGCATGGAAATCGTTGCAAAAAGAAATAAGAATCAGCAAGATCAGTAATCAGCAAGATCAGTAATCAGCAAGATCAGTAATCAGCAAGATCAGTAATCAGCAAGATCAGTAATCAGCAAGATCAGTAAAGACACTTACTTTATAATGATATGTTGTGTTCTGTAAATATGATTCTCTGCTTATACCCAGTCCAGATTGATCGAACTAGAGGAGCAAAAACTTGCAGTTAAACCATTGCAGGAAATATTATTTGTGGTGGTTGGGAGGGCGATTGGGGTGCAGGGATAAATAAACCGGGAACATTTCTAAAATGATCGTGTACCCGAGAAGTATTCCTTTTCATTTGACAACAACGATTCAGTTTCCAACGCAATCCTTGTTGCTGCTAAAAGTAAAGTTATTTAGAGAAGTGGTGAAAAAACTACAAGTCTTGGATTTACGTGAGCAAACATCATAAAAGGTCCCCTCATGAAAGGGAACTCCAAAGTCTATTTTTCCATACTTTAATCTTCATTTTCCCATTTTAACTTAGATCGTGACGCGTTTCTCTTTACCGTGAGTATAGGCAACCATGGCAAGGCAGCAACAATTTTTTGAAGATTTTATCAACTATCAACTTATCTTTAAAAGGTCATAACTCAAGGAGTTTGTAACCAAAGGAAATATCAAGGCGTCAATATCTAACTTAAGGTGTTGGAGGCACTCTCCTTCGCAGAGGCTGTATTACCGGAGGTGGAGGACGGATGATATGATCTCGTTGCGCCTTCGGCACGGTCCGTCCTTCAGTAATACAGCCTATGCGAAGGAGAGTGTGTTGGAGGTGTGAAAAGAACCATTTCAAATCTATACCTCTTTTTAAAACGTCCCTAGAGTCAACAAAATGTGGGGATATTTTTAAGACACCCCGTTTAAATATGTGTAAAATGGAAATAACATGAAAACAGAATATGATAAACTTACCACAATAACATTATTGGAAGAATTCTTGAGATCATCACTAATATACATGTTGAAGACGGGGGTCATTGCAACATATTTATGAGTACGCATGAAGGTTGTCGACCAGTTCCATTTTGAGGAGTCGAAATTGGGATCAGTGACAGGCCATGAATCATATTTCTTGATCAAGTCCTTCAACGGTTGGTCATAACGACGTTCGATGCTTTTTGTGTTGAGGCATGATTGGTAGTACTCAACAGCCTTTTGAATTGCCAACGACTGGAAAAGAATAAAACGTACTTTGTAGCATTTTGTAGATGTACACATATTTACGCCAAAATTCAACATATGCTGTACAACGAGAAATCTAAATGATAGCATGCAACAAACTTGAATGCTTTTGATAGTTTAGTATACGCTAGGTAGAAAGCTTCACTGATTATTCTCGAAAAGCAGGAGATCATTGCAAATGGACTCTGAAAATGGAAGAGCTAGTGGAAACGAAAATGTCACTGTTTTGCTCTGCAATAATGGAGCAAAATGTTTTAAACGAAAACAAACTATGTATCATACATAACTTGAACGTAGCCAATCTGAAAGTCGTACTAAACTTTAGCTGTGGTTAACGGAGGATTTACGCGGACTTTTATTGACTAGAAAACGGAGATCATCTACTGAGGATTGACAACCTTTAACTTGTGGCTGATGACCAATGATCGATGACCGATGCTTTATGACCTGCGGCCGATGATCGGTGAACGGTGATTGATGACCGATGCCTTATGACCTGTGGCCGGTGATCAATGATCGGTGATTGATGACCGATGCCTTATGACCTGTGGCCGGTGATCGATGACCGGTGATTGATGACCGATGCCTTATGACCTGTGGCCGGTGATCGATGACCGGTGATCGATGACCTATTATAACAGGGTCTAAATGCACAAAAGTGAACTCACCGATGAATTCTTTTGTTTGTTGATAATCCTGTTGATTTCTTGCTTGATAGTTTGTTTATTACGACTGCTCACTTCTGAAAAAGTGCTGTATGTGGATTTTGAATCAGGAATTGCAACTCGTTCGAGCCATCCTCCGCATGAATATTGATAGAAATCTTTGCACGGATCTGCTTTCAAATCCATCCTGCTTATCACACCTAAGAGAAATAAATTTCTCGTTTTAAAAAGCTGTGAAAAAGGTTCAGTGTAAGATATATAAGATAGCAAATTAACCCTCTAAAACTTCCCCTCCCTAAAGCTGAAATAACGTTTGAAGTGTTATGCTTGATTCGTTTTACTGACTTGGTTCTGAAAGTAAAGGATTCAAATGAAAGTTTGATCTTTTTTCAAAGACATAGACAACAAAAATCAAATTCTGATGTTTTCCAAAATAAGAGAGTTTGCATTTCAAGCCTGGTTCTCATTAGGTCGTTGAATTCGCTCGATTCGTTGGAACAAACGACCTTAACGACCCGAAAGACTCAAATACCCAAAAGACTGAATGTGAACGGCAAAATAAACTTCTCAACGAACCTGACGACCCCAACGACTGAGTTTTTGCTGTTCACATTCAGTCTTTTGGGTCTTTGCGTCGTTCGTTCCGGCGAATCTCACGACCCCAACGACTCCAGCGACTGCAACGACCCAATGTGAACCAGGCGTTAAGAGCATGTCAGAATTTGATGTCAACTGCAAGATGACATGGAGCGGCTTAAAATGTTAACACTCCAATGGAAATGTAAGATTTTTTGGGACAACCGATCCTTGTCGCGCTTATACTTCAGTAGTCTAAGTAGGAGAAATAGAGGTGACTTTGAGTTGAGAACCGCAGAAAGGGTTTGCAGTGAACAAATACCTAAAGTATGTCCTAAGCACATTTTGGTGTGGTTTTGTGAACAACTGGATTTTTAAAGAACAGATCATAAAAATAGACAATTTGTAATGATCCCTTTTTCGAATTTTCTAGGTCAAATATGATTCAAAATTCTTTTATTTATATGAGAAAAGTTGCCTCGTGAGAACAGTTGAACATTGAGAGAAATCATGGTCTCTAGCTCGTCCCAAACCCACTCGTGCTGCGCCTAGGTGCGTGTTTTTCCCTTCAAAAGCATGGACGTGAAACTGAGCGAAAGTGTTTGATTTCAACAGCGTTGAACAATAAACTAAATCTATTTACCAAACTAAATGAATATCGTAATTTCTCCCCACGTATTCAAAGATAGAGTTGCTTGATTTCTCTAACGTGTTTGCGTCAAATCTGTGCTCAAATTTCTCTCCACTGTAAATAAACTGAGCGTTATCTCAAAAATTGATAATTCCATTTCGATAATTTTTATCTTAATCATCTCTACCCGCCTCTCTGACAGCGCCAACGTTCAGGTTTAATTCAGTGCGGAGAGTTTATTGTTTCTGTCATGTTATGTAGTGAGGGACAACACAGGGGGGAGCGTTTGACGGCTATCATTCTAATAGCTGAGTCATAAATGATTAGATGACGCAACCTCGTCCCCATGGCCCAAAAGGAGGCTGTTGACATCCAGCATGGCAGCCTTTCAGTATTGACGTAGGAAACTGGCCCTCGGAACCAGGTTGTGGATGACGCATCTTGTCAATTAGTTGATCATTCTCTGAAGTACACCGAAAAACTACAATCCTTGATAAAATTGCTGACAAACATTGACACTGTTAAGGAGTTCAGAAAACTAGTGACTGCAAGTGAATATTGTGACTTTCTATCGGCTCCTCCTTCTTCCCCTTTCAATATTGGCTTGGTTTTGGAGCAAGGCAATGATCTTCCCCGCAAAATAACCAACATTCCATTTCGGCAAACACATACCTACAAATTTGGGCCTTGGGGAAGGGGGGGGGGGAACTTCAGGAAAACTTAGGCCAATGTGTCTTCTGGTCACATGTTTCGAAATGCAAAGATAAGGTTTGTTGTTTGGTTCAAGGTGGTTGGATAAACGAATCACCTCAGGCCACAAAACTGATAAATATTGTACGTATGATCTTTTTCAATGAAATGGGAGGAGGAAGTTTAAATGGCGTTAACTGCTCCTGCTCTGGAGATATGAAAAAAATGGGGAAGTGCCAAACTGATGAAGTCATCAAATCACAAGCTCAATCCTGCTTCAAGAATAGCCAGATGGGTGGTTGTTCGTTACTTCATCTAAAGAGAGGAAGAAGTTCCTCTACTGGGTGGCATTAGACTAATGACGTATCGGGTGAGTCAAAAATTTAACCGTATCGATCTTAAGGTCTACAGTAAAAACCCACCTAAAATAACCGAATACCTTTTGACGCTTTCGAAACGAGGTTAATCGATGCTGTAGGCCCAGATTCATTTCTTTGATGTCAAATTCTAGCCTCGTTTTGGGGGGATTGCAAGGAGTTTGTTACTGTCAAAGTTTGCTACTGGCAAAAACACGATGCTGTTTTCAATTTCAAATTTTACCGGCATCGTGTGAGCAAAGTTAATTAATTCTCTCTCGTTTGTTTATTTACTTCCTTGTTTACTTCCTTGTTTACTTCCACTTACGCATTTAATGCCTACTTCGAAATTTTTGCTGCATATTTCCTTGCTTTATTGAATTTATTTACATTTTTAGCAGTTTATGTCCCTCCCTTCGTTGCATTTCTTCGACACTTTTGTTGTGGTTGTTTATTCCCCCCACCTTGGAATGTTTATTTAGCCCGTTGTATTTACTCTTTCTCCAGCTCTAAATTAATCAAATGAATAAAAAACAAACAACAAAAACAAGCAGAACATGAATAAACACCAAAACAGAAAAACAACGAATCTGAATGGAACGCAGAAGCAAGTTCGTTCAAAGCTCAAAATAACAAAAAAAACACGTTACTTCCTTCACCTTGTTTTTATCTAATAGACCATTCCGCAGTTGAACGCGTTGCATCTCGGGATCGCATGGGGTTTCGAATTCGAATCCGAATTCGGCGTTGTTGAAGCTAGTGTTTTCGCGCGTAAAAAAGCCCCATACGATCCCTTGATGCATAGCGTTGAGCGCCTTCGCATTCGACTGCGGAATGGTCTATTCAGAAGCCACGCATTAGGCAATGCAATCCTCATATTTTCTGTGCGTGATTCAATCACTTAAATCTCAGCTTCTTAAAAACCCTTTGCTAACCATGATCCATTGCGCGCCGAATGAAAAGCAAAATAAACAGAACCTTAGGCCAGAAAAGATTTCCATATCATACGAATATCGACCTTGGGGCTGCAAAGGATCATGGTTAGGTGTGGGTCTCTAATTAGATAACAAAATTAGGCAATAGATGTTTAGATCTATTCTCCTTCTTTCGAAACATGCTCACATTTTCTCTTAATAGCTTGCGTTCGCATGCACTACAAGTGAGTTAGCTGCCTAGCCTTCAGGCCACATATGCGGTCTGCTTTGTTTATATTCACGATTCGACTAATCGGTCATAGAAATCCCTTTGCTTTCAATCGCTAATTACTATGTACTGGTGTGTCGATCAGAAGCAACCAATGACTTTATGATATTGTTACCAAATTTGCTCTTGTGGCCGAGAGGGTCTACTGCTTAGCAAGTTCACTTCTCCAGGCCAGGCGAAAACCACAGGAGATTAGCCTGCGGAGAAGCGTTGAGGTTGCACGCAGGCTACAGGAGATGGACCTCAGTATGTTCAATCTTTCAATAGAACCCTTTTTGATCAAGCAATGAAACGAGATAGCAGTAGCATTTCTACTACGATTCCGCAGTCGAATGCGAAGGCGCTGGTAGGGTTGCATCTCGAGATCGCATGGGGTTTTCGAAGTCGGATTTGATTTCGAAATCCCCGTGCGATACCGAGATGCAACGCGAACAGCGACTTCGCATTCGACTACGGGAATGGTCTATTCAAGAAGTTGGACTTACTCACCCAAACTATCGAACCACAGCGTGTGCTAATCAAACAAAGGCTAATTACAAGCTCTTAGATTGCGTGATTCATCAGGTTTTATAAAAAGACCAAATTTCGAAATGTCTTCTTGATTCTTAACAATTCGAAATAGCTATCTGATTGGCAAGGGTATCTAGCTTCTNGCAACCAATGACTTTATGATATTGTTACCAAATTTGCTCTTGTGGCCGAGAGGGTCTACTGCTTAGCAAGTTCACTTCTCCAGGCCAGGCGAAAACCACAGGAGATTAGCCTGCGGAGGAGCGTTGAGGTTGCACGCAGGCTACAGGAGATGGACCTCAGTATGTTCAATCTTTCAATAGAACCCTTTTTGATCAAGCAATGAAACGAGATAGCAGTAGCCTTTCTAATCGACGATTCCGCAGTCGAATGCGAAGGCGCTGGTAGGGTTGCATCTCGATATCGCATGGGGGTTTCGAAGTCGGATTCGATTTCGAAATCCCCGTGCGATACCGAGATGCAACGCGAACAGCGACTTCGCATTCGACTACGGGAATGGTCTATTCAAGAAGTTGGACTTACTCACCCAAACTATCGAACCACAGCGTGTGCTAATCAAACAAAGGCTAATTACAAGCTCTTAGATTGCGTGATTCATCAGGTTTTATAAAAAGACCAAATTTCGAAATGTCTTCTTGATTCTTAACAATTCGAAATAGCTATCTGATTGGCAAGGGTATCTAGCTTCTAGTTAACGTGCATTACTTCTAGATAAAGAAATCAAAATGTCCATCTGATTGAAAAGGGTATCTAGCTTCTAGTTAACGTGCATTACTTCTAGATAAAGCAAATGCAAGGATTGTCGAAGGCTAGAGGTTGCAGCATGATATGAGACTTGTTATCAATTTTCCTGGTTTCGTTGCAATGATTTTAAAAGAAGATCACATATTTTCATGCAACGTGCTGCATTTATCTAATCTTTCAAAATCTAATCAGTGAAACTAATCATCCCTCATTTCTCTCACGAAGTGAATCAAAATCGGTGATTCACTTTTTCTCTTGTATCGGAAAACGGTCATCTTAACACAATCCTGCAGTGGCACCTAATACCTAACACATTTAGAACCAATGTTTTTTTAAACTGTCATGCAATTTTCACACAGAGACACAATCTTAGAAGCAGGGATATAATTCAAAACCTTGTCAATTCTCAGGCACAGAGCTCCATATGAAGAACTGAAGAAGAGCAAGCATCGTACGTTTGGCTTCAATCACAACAAACAGATATCAGTATAATGCCCCCATAATGCCTGGTGTAAGAGTTTAAAATTCCGAATCTATTCTTAGGCAATGATGAGATTAATGCAATCTTCTTGTGTAGTCTAATCACTAGTACACCCCTGTCCCTTTCATTCCAATCAAATGGATCTGAAAGATTGCCATTCTATTTTCAGAATTTATACCTGGCCTACAAAGATCATGGTTCGATTGCATGTGATATCTTAACAGGGACTGATAAATGTTGGTGATAACGCAACTCGTCGTCCTCTGAGAATAAAACTTCAATGATCACCAAATTCCTACAGCATGCAAACTAATTATCTGATGGCAGAGGTATCTTAATGATGGATTCCTAGAGCGTAGGTGGGTGTAGAGACAGAGCTATATGAAGTAAGATATGGCATCAGCAGGCCTAGATTTATTTGGAAGAAGATAATAGGTACATCACGTTAAGTTTATTCTCCAAAATTTAAGGAGCCTCTGCGAACCATGAGGCTTTGCGTGCTGCGCATGAGAAAACAGCATAGCACCGGCCTAGCATCCAGAGACGTAGGAACCGGGGGCATTGGGGGCATGTGCCCCCCAATATTTTTCAATAAAAGAAGAAGTGCCCTTTTTGTTCAGAAAGTGCCCCTTTTAGCTTAACGAAAAAAGTGCCCTTGAAGTGTTGTGCCCCTCCAAGTTTAAGACGGTTCCTACGGCCCTGCTAGCACCAGAAACTTTTAGATAATCTGAAAGTCGATTTGCAGATAATCTGAAAGTCGATTTGCAGTGAATTCTGGAACAGCAACGGCGTGCAAGGGTAGCAAAGGGTCTTTAATCGATCAAAATCCAAAGCAGATATCCTCTATCTTCTGTCTGCTTCAACTAGAAGAGGTTCATCCTTTGAATGTTATTTGGAACCTTGATCTAAAAATGTATCCTTTAAGAAGACAGTCAAGTTGGTTTGGCTTATGAAGGGTGCGTTTTCCTTTGCGTTATTTTGAAACAACGTACCAAAATATGCTGGCGAAGCAAGTGGGATACTTCCCTGAAGAAGCAATAGACTCAACGGCGCTACGAATCAACCAGCAAATCGTTAATTTCAAGTAACTATGAGGCCTACTAAAACTAAGTTAAACAAAGAGCAGTCCAGTTCGTCCAAACGAACGCAACGTACATAGGAAGAGGCGAGGAAAGGGAAAGAAAGGAAGATGGGCCAAAGAAAATGGAAGCAAGAACCTCCCAAATTATATTCAATGATGAACTGGTTTTTGCAAAATTCGTTATTGCACAACCAGCAGATAAACAACCTAAAATTTAACTGGGAACACTAGAGAAATCATGTCCTGCTAGGGAGATGAACAGGCAATTTTTTTGACGAAGGAAAAGGCCTCGAAATGATCCTCGATGATGAATTGGCCCTTGTTCGTTATTTACATGACCAACAGGGATGAAAACAGTTGAGCAGGCGTGACAGGGAAGAGAAACGATAAAGCAAGGATAACTGTGGTGGAATCCATGTTTAAAAACAGGAAAGAATTTGTATGATGAAATAAAACGTACTTAATGTAAATATTGTGGTAAATAAATTTCTTTGCGCAGCTAAAAATGTATATATTTATGCATATTTATTGCTCGTCTCTGCGCTTTTAGGATAACGAAAATCTGGGCATCTAAAGAGGCCGCTCTGGTGATTCATAAGGAGAATTCTTAATGAATAAAAAGAAATATATTTCATTGTCGGAGGGAGAAAGAGTAACTACATGAATGAAAATATTTAATGTTACTATCGCAACTCATTCATATATGAGATCAGAAACTTGAACAGGCATTTTGTAAACAAACCGACAACTCGGATAACTTTCTCCTCGGATAAGTCCGGAGAATTTTCTCCTCGAAACAATATTTTTGTGAGAATATGGTAGGGTTTCTACCTCTTTTTGGACAGTGAATAAGTCGCAGCAGAATGACTATGGAAAGAATACATTCAAGGTACTGTATGCACAAAAATCAAGGTATGAAAACATACTACCAAGCCTCAGCCACCCCCCCTCCCCCTTCCCCGCCCCCCTCTATTCTAAAAATCCTAAATGTACCCAAATTAGTCTACGGGGAAAGATTTAACCATTCATGATAGTTCAGACTGAAACATTTAGAGAGCTTTGGTTTCCTTTACCAGCAGAAGGGTAAAAATTGGGGTAAGAGATGGTAAAGAAAAATGGCATTAACGATAGCTTTTGCGAAAGAGAACGGCTCTTAAGATAAAATCCTGGAGTTGTTTTCGACAAGGAGATTTGGTTTATTTGATCTTTTTACCAAACAGTTTCAGCTCTAAGCTCTTAAGGAATTAAAAACTTGATCCTATTTGGAACAGAGAAATTGCTTTGACTACATGGACAATGCGGTTGGACTGCTTTTTTATAAGTAGCTTTGCTCTAGATTGGTAACAAGGTTTCTTGACTTCTTAAAGTTAAGATCAAGGTAAATTTGTTTCACCAAAAGTTTCTTAACGAGTTTCTTAACAAGAAGCGGCACCAGTAGTAGCACAATTTAAGGGGGCCTGAGCAGAGCTGTAATAAAAAGAAAAAAATGAAGAAATCGGACGTTTTCAAGTAGGCTTAAAGGGTGATTAACCGCAAGTGTAGCCTGCGTGCAGACCCTCAGTCTCCCTTTTTGCTCCTCTCCTCCACAACAGTAGAGTCTGCACATGGGCTACCCCAAGTGCTACCCTGAAAGGGTGACTAACCACACGTGTATAGCCTGCGTGCAGACCCTCAGTCTCCCTTTTTGCTCCTCTCCTCCACAACAGTAGAGTCTGCACACGGGCTACCCCAAGTGCTACCCTGAAAGGGTGACTAACCACACGTGTATAGCCTGCGTGCAGACCCTCAGTCTCCCTTTTTGCTCCTCTCCTCCACAACAGTAGAGTCTGCACACGGGCTACCCCAAGTGCTACCCTGAAAGGGTGACTAACCACACGTGTATAGCCTGCGTGCAGACCCTCAGTCTCCCTTTTTGCTCCTCTCCTCCACAACAGTTGAGTCTGCACATGGGCTACCCCAAGTGTTACCCTGAAAGGGTGACTAACCACACGTGTATAGCCTGCGTGCAAACCATCAGTCTCCCTTTTTGCTCCTCTCCTCCACAACAGTAGAGTCTGCACATGGGTTACCCCAAGTGCTACCCTGAAGGGGTGACTAACCACACGTGTATAGCCTGCGTGCAAACCATCAGTCTCCCTTTTTGCTCCTCTCCTCCACAACAGTTGAGTCTGCACATGGGCTACCCCAAGTGTTACCCTGAAAGGGTGACTAACCACACGTGTATAGCCTGCGTGCAAACCCTCAATCTCCCTTTTTGCTCATCTCCTCCACAACAGCAGAGTATGCACACGGGCTAACCCAAGTGCTACCCTGAAAGGGTGATTACCCATCAACTGCCACCCCAATCCTCTCCAAGCAGGCGCTCTTTGCCCCAAATCTGCTGACGATCGTACGAGCTCGATTAGCTATGCATTGACAAGTACTGCAAATGACAGGAAGCTCTGAGATGTATGTTTGTCCGGTGAAACTGTTTTGTTTGATTTACCTTACATAACGTACGTTTTTTGAAAAAATATTTATTTAGGTATTCAAAGGGCTGTTAGGTTTATGCAAATCTTGCTGCAAAACCGATAATTTCATATATGTATGCGAACTTTATGATATTTCGTAATCTGAGGGGCTGCTTTATTTTCATTAAGCTGCATACGCAATTCCCGAAGCTCTGATAGGGGGTTCGTTGCCCCTTGCTCTCCCTTAAAAACAAGCATGCTCCCCTCAAAATTCGACCTGATTTTCCAACTTTCTCATCTTCCCCAACGATGCATGTGCTCCCTGCTCCCTAGTTCCCGTATTTTTATAGAAATTCTCCCGTGTTCCCAGTCCTTTTTAGCCCTTGCTCTCTTGCTCCCAGAAACCCCTATCAGAGCCTCATTTCTTCTATGCAAAGTTACAATTTGGGTCAATTACGACGTTATGAATATGTAAAATTTCAATTTTAGAAGACAGCTGTTTTTCAGCAAAATTAAACGCTGTTTCAGGCTGTTTCAACCTTATAAGAATGCTGCTTCAGGAAAATTAAAGATAAGATGAAAATCAAAGACACACTGCGATCATAAAATATAATCTTACCAGCAGATACTTGTATGCATTCTGGCTTCCTGCATTCTTCAATTGGAACCTCTTGCCAAAGTCTATTACGACTCTCTCTTCCAGCATACAAAACAATAAAAGCAACTGCAATGCCAGTAGCGAGTAAAAACAACGCGAAAAGACATCTAATTTTGCGAAGCTGCCATGTAATTGTACGGTGAATCTTTATCGCGGAATATTGTTGAGTTTTTGCGGAATTTCCCATGATTGCGTGATTGTGACTGAAAGGTCTTATATCGTATAGGCTTGATATCACAAAGCCCTGTCGTGACCTGATATAGTACTTTTCAACGTCCAAGTCTCATCAATGGCTTATATCGTACAGGCTTGATATCATAAAGCTTGGATATAGTACTTTTCAATGTCAAATTCTCTTCTAATCAACAACGGCTTGGAATTCAGAAAATCCTTAATCTTTGATATCGACCAAAACTAAATCCTATTTCTGTGGTCTTTCCCTCTTGTGCACATGCACGCCACTTATCGTCCATCAGACCACACCAGAATAAAACCACTCTCGGGTTTGCTATCTGTCCAATTTGATTCTGAATAGAATTATTTATTGACCAATCGAGTTGAGGTTAATTTCATTGACCTGCCCACAAGATATGAGTTATTCCCATCGAGCAGAACCAATTAAATCAATCTCCTTTCATTCTTCCACTTCTCGGCTCAGCTCTCCAAAAAGCAGAGACATTTACTCTGTTTCCGTCTTGAAAAAGTACGAACAGTCTTGTAAGAAAATTACAGCCTCAGATATGATGTTACTCCTTCAAGCAAAACCAATTATTTCAACCTCCCCTCTATATTCCACTGCTCTGCTCAGATTTCCAAAAAGCACAAAAATGTAATCTCCAAAAAGTACACAACACTTTTGCAAGAACGTTAACGCCTCTTCCAACAGAAGACTTTCCACAAATCGCTCGCAAGCTGAATTCTTCTATGCAGCAAATGTTGCTTCAAGATCTATCTTTGGAGAAGATTGAGTAATATTGCAAAAAATCAATTTGACAACTTCCGATGGTGAAGACAAATTCATTTCAATGAACTGAAGTTTCGCTTCTTTCTGTTTTCTTTTGCACCAGTTATTCTTCTCTTTCTCCAAATATCACAGCCACTCGATACAGCAACAATGCAGTCTATTCCGAGAAGTCTCTGTTGCAGAATTCGAACATTCGAACCTTGTCTTCTAAACTGTCTCGTGCAATCTTGCTTTCGAACGTATATTTGCAGGACGTTTGCTGAAAGTGCTACCACGTTTCTCTCTTTAGTGTTGTCAGTATTCAAACCAGCCAGTTCATAAATAAGCTAATGAACAACACATGCAGTCAAACACTTAATCATGAATCCTTTCCAATCCGTAATTAAAACCCACTTTTCCTTGCTAATTGCATCGATGCCTTGATACAGGGATACCTGCGGCTGCCGTTTCTCAAAAACCTTGCATAACAACTCCACGAGCTGTCAATTAATGTTTGATTATATAAAATATTCAGTCCTATGTTCTTTGATACATTCAGTCTTTCACAGCTCTAGTTTTCTGGGCAGCGCAGAAAGTTCTCAAGGTCTTAGCAAGGTTGCTCAATCACTTTACGCACAAAGCCTGTAGTGATCTGCCAGTGATCTCCTAGTGATCTGCCAACGATCAATGAGATTCAGTCCTATTTTCTTTGATATCGTCAAGACAATAATGATCATATATCGTGCTGCTTTTCTTGGCAGCGCAGCATTAGTTCTTGGGCAATCTCTCCGGGTCTTATCAAGGTCTCTCACTTTTGATATCTTTCAGTTACCATCATAAAGATCTTGTTTTCTGGGCAGCTCAGAAATTTCCCAAGGTCCTATTAAGGTCTCGATAGAATGTTATACAGCTCTGGTTTCTGGGCTGCTCAGCTATTTCCAAAGGTCCTTGTAATGTTCGTTATACAGCTTTGATTTTCTGGACAGCTCAGAAATTTCCCAAGCTCCTATCAAGGTCTCGACGTACAGATCTGGTTTTCTGGACAGCGTTGTCTGTGCAGCACAGCAATCTCTCAAGCTCTTATCGAGGTCTTATCGAAGTCTCTCGTCTTCTCTCTTAAATATTTAATGAAAACTCAACTGTGATGCGATGTTTCGTCGGTGACATCATCACAAGATTTTCCAAATTATTCCAGGTCATCTGCAGATTGCTTCTGCATCTCGCATTGTTGTATTGTGTTTTTGATTGCTACCACACAGTGAGTTCTCTTGCCTCTCAGTTGTTTTCTTATCAAGAGCAGGTCTCACCCAATATCTGTATGTCCACGAGTGTGTCAGCAAACTCGATCTCCTACGATCGCAATATCTGTATGTCCGAGCGTCAGCATCAGAATATCTCTTTGCTGACTTTAATGTTCTATGTTCGAGAAAACGTCATCAATAAAAATAGCAGAATGTCTGTTTAATGGTTGCAATATTTCAATTGAAATTCCCTCAACAGAGTTCCGGAATATCCTTGGTCCACAACTATGTCAGCAAACTCGATCTTCTAGCATCGCAATATCTGCATGTCCGAGCGAGCGCCAGAACATCTCTTTACTGACTTTAATGTTCAATGTTCGAGAAAACGTCATCAATAAAAATCGCAGAATGTTGGTATAATGGTTGCAATATTGTCAATCGAAGCTCACCAATAAAATCATAGAATATGCTTCTGCAGATTTCAATATCTGTATGTCCACGATTGTGTCAGCAAACTCGATTTTCTAGGATCGCAATATTAGTATGTCCGAGCGAGCGTCACCAGAAATGTCCGTCCGTCCGCTGATTGCAATATTTCAATCGAAATTCATCAACAGAATCGTACGATATCCTTCTCCAAATTTCAATATCGTTATGTCCACGAGTGTGTCAGCAAACTCGATCTTCTACGATCGCTATGTCAATATGTCCGAGCGAGCTTCAAAATACCTCTTTGCTGACTTATTCTCCAATACACTTTTACCAACTGTAATGTCCAATCACCAAACGAACTGCAGAATATACTTCTGCCAACTCTAATACCCAGTGTCCAAGCGAGCAACATAAAAAAAGTCGCAGNTATCCTTCTCCAAATTTCAATATCGGTATGTCCACGAGTGTGTCAGCAAACTCGATCTTCTACGATCGCTATGTCAATATGTCCGAGCGAGCTTCAAAATACCTCTTTGCTGACTTATTCTCCAATACACTTTTACCAACTGTAATGTCCAATCACCAAACGAACTGCAGAATATACTTCTGCCAACTCTAATACCCAGTGTCCAAGCGAGCAACATAAAAAAAGTCGCAGAATAGCCTTCAAGTGAGCACAATATTCAAGATAAAGCGAGCATTAGCGAACACTGTCGTGTATCGATCTTGTGCTTATAAAATTGTCTTTAAAATTGATGAGGGAACAGCGGTACACCCTTAAAGAATATTGCTTTGCAGATCTGTAATTCGTTATTTTCTAAACATTCCTTGGATCTAAACAGTTTCAGGAACAGCCCGGTTGGAGGAGGCCAGTCGAAGAATGTCTCCCTAAAAGTCCTGTCTCCAAATGTTTACTCTCCTTTTCTTAATTTAAAAAATAGGATTTTTTGAGATTATCCTTAATATTTTTAAAGATTTAATTAAAACAATCCATAAAGCTTTTGTTTACATTTGGTTTATCTTCAAGGGCACAGCTACAATATTTTATTTACATTTTAGGGCTGTTGCATCTTGCCGAGGGGCTTTCATTTGCAAATTTTTACGAATAAAACAATTCTATTCGCTTCTGGCAATCTGTGTTCATAAATAAATAAAATTCGTCATTATTTTGCCCTTTTTGACGACACATTGCAAGCAGGTGTGAAAGAACATCAATCTGGTCGACATTACTTAAATAGTATTGGTTTTCATCTGATTATCATCAAGAAATATCAAGGTAGCTTTGAAGGGGGTTATACAAGATGACGTGAGAATTGATTAGCTAATCTTATATCAAATCCATTTTAAACATTGGTTTAAAATAACTTGAAATATTAACCCAATACAAATACTCATGCCAGATACAACTGAACGTTGTCTGCAACCCATCCAATCAATCAGGCGACCAATTTTTCGAAAGCTTTTCTTAGAACATTTTTCGCATGAGAGAAAGGTGGTAAACATTTTTTCATACTGCACATAACTTTTTGTAAGAAACCAAGATTTTAACCCAGTACTGAAAGTTTTTTTAAAATCCGCATTTTTGAGTATTCAAAGTTTTTCTAGCGTTTAATAGGAGCTTCCTCAAATTATTGATGTTTACATCCTGTGCCCTATTTAAAAGTTTTACGAAGCCGTGCCATAGATAGCCTAATAACCAGACCCGATTTCAAAGGAAATAGATCCCACACTTCCTTTGAAATTGGGTCTGGTTATTAGGCTATGCCATAGACTTTACTCGAGTATCTTATGAGTATTACAGAACAAGACACAAGTAACATTAAAGTCAAAATATGCAATGGATTTCTTTGATTGTAGGAAAAGTTTCGCGAATAATTTTGTACCAGCATTTTATAGTAAGGTGGAAGTGAGAATTTTATGATTTGAATATCTTGCTTTTCTGCGATCTTGCTCACAAAAATGCTGCATTTATTTCCCAAGCTCTGACGCTCAAACTTATATTGCTGTCCAGTCTTGGGGTAGTTGCGGCTCCAAACCATCAATTGAATATTGCGTCGGGGTACTTATGAGGTCCTTATGATGCATCCCTGCTACTAATTGATGTACGTAAGCAGTAGTAAATTAATTAATTGATTTCCAGTCACTTAAAATGGTCGGGTGATCTAATTTTAAACAACCAGAAGTGGAAATTACGATTCAAATTAACCTGAAATGACTCATCCTCTACTATACCCGCAGTCAAGGTCGGTTAGGTCTAATAAAACCGGCGACAACTTTATATTCGCCTATTCGGCATTATATTTCATATATTTCATATTTCAATTTATTAAGGTGGGTGACCCTTCAACCTAGTGGCTGATTGTCTCAAAACAGCATTGAAAGCACGACATGACACCATTTTGTTTTAACGGTAAAAGCTGTGAGACTTGTTGGTCGATTTCTGTAGAAGTAGGCAACAAATAAATTCCCCCTTGCAATAGTGAGGAGTCAATGAGACCCAAATGACTATTGCATAAACATGCTGATTCTAGCGGCAGAGCAGGAATTTAGTTCAAGAAAGCTGTGAGAAACACGCCTTCCCAGGATGATTTTGTAAACAGCACCACAAACTCCAACAATAGACAATTGCGCAAAAGATGGCGGACGGGAATTTTGTACAGTAATCTTTAGCGTCTCATGGAATGTCGACTGATTTCATTGGTTGATCTACTACTTGATGCAAAGGATCATGGGAAAAAATTAATTGATGCCATCTACGAGATACTGACGGCCAACGATCATCATTGGGAAAACAATGTTGTTGTGCGTGTTGTACGTCGATTATATTAGTAAAACAGTAATTTCAATAAAAATACGACTTTGTACGAAGACTAAGAATAATAAGAATATTTTCATTGAAATTACTGTTTTACTGATCATTACTGCATTTTGATGCAAAATTTTACTGTGCAGCTGAATGGGTTACTACTTGGTATCCTTAAAAGCACGGGCTTGTAACTCCCAAAAGATTCCAACATGTGCATCAAATTCTCCGATGAATAGCCATCTGACGGGGGCGGCCCACCCCCTGCCCCCCATTGGCTTCTGCCCTCATGCTATCTTCTTCAAAGACTAGGAGGTCATTTTGCGTCCGGGCAACCTTAGCCCCGTAACCCTTCTATAGCGCACTGTTACCCCTGGTAGTTAGACACCGCAGATATGCTTATGGAGGAGCACCGCAGCAACCTCGTTCCCAAGGACGTCTGTTGTTGTCAGCATGAGGCCAGCTCTCAACAGATACAGGCGTTGCAATTTACGGAAAACTTTCATTGACACTGGTTACGACGTTGGCACCGCAGGTATGCTGACATGCTTCTGCGGACGACAAATTTATATACTTCTGTGGAGGAGGGAGCGAAAGACAGAAAAGAGGGGAAAAATCGTTTTCTTTGCTTCTCTCTCTTTCGCTATTTCCTCCGCAGAAGCATATAAATTTTTCCTCCGCAGAAGCCTATAAGCATACCTGCGGTGTCTAGCCACCCATGCTGTTACCTCAAATTTTCACAACGAGTCACCGGGAGTAATGTTAACGCTAGCCTTAGTCACTCTACGACAGCGAAAAAATTAAATAAATCTCCTTGTAAAGAAAAAACAGTTTTCACTGCGTTCTACGTTAAATATTTGAAATCATAGATTAACTAGCTATCACAGTTAACGCACAAACGTGCTCGCAGTTATTGCACAAAAAGATATGGTAAATTTATAAGAATATAATCGTGTTATCATCTGTACTTGGTTTGGCGAACATAAAATTCGACAGTGTGGGATAACGCATGGAATAAACGATTTCTTTCTACGTGAAACAATTTGTGCAAGAAATTATTCGTTTTAAGTGGAAATTGACTCAGGCTTGGTAAAATGCGATAAAAATAGTTGTTCGATAATGTCTGATAGCAAGGTTTCTGGGTAATTGTTAGACTTATGATTTTCGTCCTGGTTATCGCTGCTACTACCTTAACTAATACCTTCCTACCGCTCAAGTCTAGGAAACAGTGCTTTTTGGGCAGTGCGTTCCAAGCTAGACTTGCTCCACTCCACTCCTCCCAATGTTTTCACTCCATTCCTTTTTATAGCACGATCAATGATACAGAAACACGCCACTGCGGCGGAGCATAAATCTTCGCTTCTTTCAAAGAAGCGATAACTATAATCCTGGTCAAAATAAGTTCGGACATAGACAAATTTCAGTGTTGCTGTAATGTTTCTTGAAATATCGAGATGAAAACATGAATTTAGGACCTTCTAATCCCCCTTCCCCCTAATTCAATGTTGCCTAGGTTGAGTGGCGTTTGATTCAAGCAACATTGAAACGGGGGGAGCGGGGGGAACGGAATCAAAAACCGAAGTAGTGCAATTTTGTGATTTGTCCCAAGTATTTTGACCAAGATTGTAGGAATCGTATTGAGTCTAGTACCAAGCAGAGAGCTAACGTCTTTTCAGGGCTGGTCCCAAACCTGAAACATGTGCGAAGCCAAGGGGAGGGGCCGCCACTGGTGGTTTTGCGTTTGTATCCATTCAAATATACAGCCTGTTCCACACTGCTAGTTTCCAGCTGACTGTCTTGTAATATTTTTATTATCATTATCATTATTATTATCATTATTANTTTATAGCACGATCAATGATACAGAAACACGCCACTGCGGCGGAGCATAAATCTTCGCTTCTTTCAAAGAAGCGATAACTATAATCCTGGTCAAAATAAGTTCGGACATAGACAAATTTCAGTGTTGCTGTAATGTTTCTTGAAATATCGAGATGAAAACATGAATTTAGGACCTTCTAATCCCCCTTCCCCCTAATTCAATGTTGCCTAGGTTGAGTGGCGTTTGATTCAAGCAACATTGAAACGGGGGGAGCGGGGGGAACGGAATCAAAAACCGAAGTAGTGCAATTTTGTGATTTGTCCCAAGTATTTTGACCAAGATTGTAGGAATCGTATTGAGTCTAGTACCAAGCAGAGAGCTAACGTCTTTTCAGGGCTGGTCCCAAACCTGAAACATGTGCGAAGCCAAGGGGAGGGGCCGCCACTGGTGGTTTTGCGTTTGTATCCATTCAAATATACAGCCTGTTCCACACTGCTAGTTTCCAGCTGACTGTCTTGTAATATTTTTATTATCATTATCATTATTATTATCATTATTATCAAAGCACTGGACCTACGTTATTCTTCTCCTCGAGTTAACGATTGTCCAAATTGCCTCCTTTTCAAACAGAGGCAGAAACGTCAGAGTGCCAGAGAGCATTCTTGTTGTCTCTTTATCCTGGATCTGAAGAGCCAGTGGTCCGGGGAATAGAGGGGCTAGCCAAACAAATTGCAAAAATTTGGTCGATGGTGCCAGCAGGCTCTAGCCTAGACTTGCTCCAAGTCTATTCTGTGGTCCATCAGCGCTCAATAAAACATTATAACTTCTGCGGGGGCGTAAATCGTGACGAGGACGCTGCGGAGGAGGAACGAGAAACGAAAGCCTTTCGTTTCTCGTTTTTCCTTCGCAGCGTCCTCGTCACGATTTACGCCCCCGCAGAAGTTATAATGTTTTATTGAGCGCTGATGGACCACAGAATAGACTTGGAGCAAGTCTAGCTCTAGCCCAAACTTTGGCTGAAGACAGGGAAAGCGAATAAGGTTTCCCGACAGACGAGAGCTCATGAAGTTATTTCATAATTCATTTTGTGGTATTCGCAGTTTTGATCAGATTTAAAACGAATGGCTGTAATCTTTTGTTTGATCAATGAGATCAGCTTTTAAATATGGTTAAAATAAGAATATTTCTGTCGTTTTCCTTTCTTCTCCAGAACGGGGGCTGGGGGGGCGGAAGTGAGGAGACTCTGAAGATGGCATTATCAAAGCTTAATTCTATTCGTCATAATAAAACTGCACACCAAAAAACGGCACTGATTCATTGAAAGTAACTGATGGAAGGCAAGCCGACTTGTTTGAGGCTTCATAGTTGCATACACAGAGTGGTCAAGAGATTGTTCAAAAAGAACATCGGTTCAAGTGTTGATATAACTTTTTCAGAGCCAGGCCTGCAGAGAGGGGGCAGGGGTGCAAACTGCCCAATGCCCAGCCTCAGAGGAGCACCCAAAAAAGTTAGGAAAGAGAAAAAGAATGCTAAAAGGGGCGCTTCCCTTGTTTTCCGATTGCCTGGAGGGTGTCATAGCTTAAACTTTTCTAAAAACCGTGGAAAAAGACAGATTATGGCATTTTCAACCCATCTCTGTCTATTCCAGGGGCACCGGTTTGGCTTTGTGCCCCCATTTTCCATGCACACCTCCAGCGAGGAATTTTGAAGGAAGTGTGTTTCGGATTTTCGAGAATAATTCACAAATTTTCAGCAACCTATCATCGCAATTCCTTGCAAAACATTTGCACTCAACGGGTCTGCAGTTCAAACACCAACGCAACAAGGCAAACAAACATCGAGTTGAGATGCGTGTAGCTCATTATCCCAATGTTGACATCTCCATGATTACCTCACTGTTTTCATTAAATCCCATGTGAATATCACTGCGCAACGCATGCATCTTTTATTGTCAAGTCTTCTTTGATATTTTTCGAAATTACAACGTATTTTATAGTTCAACTCATTTCAGGATGTGGCGGCATCAAATTTCTAAATCGTAAACCAGAAGAGTGAAAGAATTTTGCTTGATACGATATTGTAGACATTCATAAACTATGGTTTTCTTGAAAATTATTCTGTTTTCTCAAAAAATTTAGAAACTACAATGGTTCTAAGTTTTTCAAAAATTTTCTTGAATTCTTAAAAAAGAAGAAAAACCTCTAATTTTGAAAAGATTTAAGATTTCGGAAAATCCAACGGTAGAATTATAGCAAAGTATCAAAAGTTTCTTTCAATCCATTCAATTAAAAGAAATAGGTCATAGAATTTTACACCAACCTTTTTAAAGATTTGGAACCTATGCTGATTCTGGCTAGGCCCTTTTGGCATTTCACTGTCATTTAAGGATATAGGTATGGAATGAAACTCCCGAGAAATACGAGACTCTAAGAGTAAGAAAATGTTTACCAAATCATACAAAACATGGCTACTAAATAGCTACCAAGCCCACCTAAATAGCTATTCAGAGCGGGAGAACCTTAATGTAACAATACCATAGACAACTGTGGGATAGGGACCACTCCCAAATCGGCATGATCACCATGAACATTATGGCGAAGTCACGAGGGAGGAGCTTGATGTTTCAATGGCATACAATATCAAAATATCTATAAACAGCTCAATTTCAAATTTTCGACCAGAAACTGTGTAAAATCGAATTAACTGTGTGCCATGGCGAATTAAGAGTCGTGACACTGCTGATTGAGGGATCCGAGACAAACTTCACCTTGAAGTTTAGCATAAAAAACAGATTTGTGATTGTTTGAAGATTTTTTCTAGGCGCTGCCCAGAAGCCTTCTATGACATTTGGGTAGACAGACCAAAGTCGAATTTTGGCCGCGTTGCGTCATGCCACCTCAAGTGTGGATTCACCTAGCGTCTCTAATTGCTACGGCCCTATTCCTAGTAAAGCTGCATTCACACTTCCTGACTCATTCCGGATAATAATGAAGGTGCGATATGAAGCACAAGCCTTCTTGTGTATTGGCAGCGGCAGCCGGCGAGGAGTGGGGGTCCCGGTAAAAATTTCAGAGCGACGCCCTTCAGATCTTTGGGGAACGCCCTTTTTTAGATATAGAGATATACGCCCTTTTTATAAGGTTTCCGGGAGATGAGGTCGTTCCTTCCTGTCGAATCACATCGTGGCAGTAACTAAATTTAGACCTACCCCTACCCTATAGTGTTTATGTCATTTTTGGGCGAATACAAATTACCATATTTTGATAAAAGTGGGGGCGGGGGGGTATTTACCTGGGCAGCGCAAAGTAAAACGCTTCAGAATTCAGCTAAAGTAAGGAAGTGGTAAGGTACTCACTTGCAGCTACTTGGACTGAGTCGGGAGTGATCAAAGTGCCTGGTGTTGTCGGCATCACGGGTTTCTTGGTTGTCATCAAAGGCTTCTTAGTTGTGACGACAGCAGGTTTCTTGGTTGTGACAGCAGGTTGTGGCTTTTTCGTTGGTTGACCAGGCCCACCTTTTTGCTTGTTGGCGATGGCTACTTTCTCTTCGGCATCGCTTGCTTTCTTCCTTTCTGTTGCAAAGAGTCCGATGAACAGAATCGTCATCACCAAAAGTAAGACAACAACAGCCCACAAAATTCTTATCTTCTTGCCCGACGTACTTCCAAACTTCATCTCTTCCATGACAAGTTCTTCTCGTGAAACTCCGGTCTGCATCCTTGCAATTTTGTCTATCTTTCTCTCTCTTGGAACTTCGGTTCTTTTCTCTTGCTACTTTGGTCCTCTTGTGGCTTGCAGCTTAGTTCTGACTTCTGCAAACTTGATTCTTTGTTCCTGCACCCCTTGATCCAAGATTATGAAACAGTTTTGCGACCAGTTCGCAGGCCCACACTTGCAACTTTGTTTCAGAAAGTTGCCCCTCTTTGTCTCTCTTGGAACATTGGTTCTGTTCCCTTAGAACTTTGGTTCCTCTTGCTTGCAACTTGATGCAAGCTCATGAAAAAGTTCTGCCACAAGTTCGCAGGCCTACACTTGCAACTTTGGCGGTCGGGCACCTTTATCTCACACCCACACACCAGATGATATGTCAGCAAAATATTGTCTCACGAAGCTGTCAGCAAAAAGCTAATATGTGCCCATCTCAACGGGGGTACTAAGTGATGAGATTTCAGATAATGGTTCAAATAACCAAAGAGCCTCAATGAGACAATATTTGATCTCATGGATAGTGCTCTCGCCTATTATATAAATTGGACTACGAAGCGGACCTCAGGAGATAGGGAATATACCTCTAAGCAATTCTACATTAGAGTCTGGCTGGAACGATAATCTGAAGAATTTTCGAATGTGCGCAACAGTGATAGGAGCTATAACGCCACTCAATCGAACATTTCGTATAAAAATGGACAAAAAGATCGCTCGATCTAGACTCTTTTATAGAAGAGCTGAAAGATCTATTCAATTGAAGACCGTAAACGCCCAAGAATGAGCTTCAACGATTTTAAACTGATTGCTTGAAAAACCGATACAGGTTTTCTTATATAAAAAACTGGTATATAAGAAACTAGTACTAGGATGGCCGAAAATTTAAGAAACTCTAGTACTAAGTTCTCAAAGATCTAAGAAACTTGCAAAAGCGAAATTCGAAGATATTATGATAAATATGTCGTTGAACCCTCTTTTGAGTAATACTAACTAACGGTTTTATGTTTTCAACGTAATAGAACACTTTTCTTCCCACCTGACGTTTTATATGTCAAGAAACATATCTGAAGCAGAGTTGAAAACTACATGATAATTCATACATTTAAGAAATAAAAAACAAATTAAGAAACTTATAGTACTAAAATGCCGAAATTTTCATGTTAAGAAACATTTAATTCTATGGCCTGATCCAAGTTTCTTATAAAAAAACCCATATTTGAGTCATTGGCTTTAAGAAGGCGTCGTAAATCTTACCCAGGATTCCTAATTTTATTGTTTCACACTAACTTGCGATTCGTAGATGATCATGTGATAAGTTTTTGGCATAATCAACAGTGTTAAAGAATTTGACTGAACAAAAAGAAAGATCTGCTTCAAATACAGTTGAATTTCGTGGCATGCTTCAAAACCGGGTAGCTAATAAACCGTTCATAGGATAATCAATATCTGGTTTTAATATAACATCTCAAAAAAGATATTCAACACAAATACCGGGTGTCTCAAATAAAAGGTAACAGATTTGATCAGGGCTAGCGATCCCAATTTCACTCCAATAAATTCGCAATAACTTTGAAACTAATCCTGAAAAGTTAACTTGAACATAGGTACCCGATTCATTGATACTGGTGAGTCGAAAGTCAGGCCAAAATGCCAAAGCTCTGGTTTGGAAGCGAAGGCAAACTTAAACTTTCAAGAATAATATTTCAACTTTGGACTCACTAATATCAATAAATAAGGTACCTATGTTCAAGTTAACTCGTCAGGATTAGTTTAAAACCTATTGTAAATTGATTTAACTTTCAAGCATAATATTTCAACTTTGGACTCACTAATATCAATAAATAAGGTACCTATGTTCAAGTTAACTCGTCAGGATTAGTTTAAAACCTATTGTAAATTGATTTAACTTTCAAGAATAATATTTCAACTTTGGACTCACTAATATCAATAAATAAGGTACCTATGTTCAAGTTAACTCGTCAGGATTAGTTTAAAACCTATTGTAAATTGATTTAACTTTCAAGAATAATATTTCAACTTTGGACTCACTAATATCAATAAATAAGGTACCTATGTTCAAGTTAACTCGTCAGGATTAGTTTAAAACCTATTGTAAATTGATTCGAGCTAAATTGATTCGAGCTAAATTGGGATCGATAGCCCTGATCAAATCTGTTACCTTTTATTTGGGACACCCGGTAGAGTTTCCGAATTTTGTTGATTTTTCAAATGCTAAAACTTTGTTGACTTACCCAGTGGTATGCGCAAGTATATCTTGATTTTGTTTACATTCTAAAATTCTAAAATCCATCAAAAACTGGAAAAATACCGTTTGTTCAACACTATATGTCGAAAGTCTCCTGCAAAGTTAACCAACGAATATAAATAAAGTCTATCTTCATAAAATTAGCTTTGGAAATATAGACTCGGACAAAATCAGATTTGGGATGTTTTGAAAGTTTGTACAACGACAAAGGCACGATATTTGGAAACCAAAATAGACCTTTTAGCGCTTTGAGCTACAGAAGAGTTTGAATCGAGCGATATTTTTATACATTTTTATATGGAAGGTTCGATTCAGTGGCGTTATAGCTTCTATCGCCATTGTGCACATTCGAAAATTCGACAAATTTCTATAAAGTGTTTAAAACAGTGGCGGAGCCACGGGGGGGAATGGGGGGACCAGTCCCCCCCACTTTTCTCCGAGGTCAGTCTTCCAATTCGTCTAAATCCGTTGAGAAAATATCTAAGGAGGGGTTAGGTAGCTATCTCTAGAGTTTGATAGATAAATAGGGGTGTTTCCTGAGGGTAAAAAGGGCGTTTCCTGAGTATAGAAAGGGCGTGGTCCTGAAATTTTTTCCTGGGGGCTATGCCCCNAGCCACACGGGGGGGAATGGGGGGACCAGTCCCCCCCACTTTTCTCCGAGGTCAGTCTTCCAATTCGTCTAAATCCGTTGAGAAAATATCTAAGGAGGGGTTAGGTAGCTATCTCTAGAGTTTGATAGATAAATAGGGGTGTTTCCTGAGGGTAAAAAGGGCGTTTCCTGAGTATAGAAAGGGCGTGGTCCTGAAATTTTTTCCTGGGGGCTATGCCCCCAGACCCCCATCTTCATTCGTCCCTTCCACTTTTTTGCGGCTGGCGCCGCCACTGGTTTAAAATATCGTTCAATTCAGATTCTTTTATGGAATTGCGAAATGGTCTACTGAAGACAAACAACCGATAAATATGAGATGCTTAAAAACTTTTAGGAAATATTGACAAGGTAACAATTAAACCTTCGAGCTACTACAAATATTTATACATTATTTTGGCAAATATTTCACTGAGACAAAAAGCGATCAAATGTATTTAAACAACATTATAACTTACTGGAAAACGAAATTTCAGTTAACTAAAATTAGAACCAAAATAAACGAAACGCACTTTGCTAACTGTTCAGTTTGGCAAATCACCGTTACTGTTGTTGGCGGTTTATTTGATTCCAAAGGTTAGGGCCTAAAGGACTAAAGGAGAAGCACACAATACTTGGGTCAGTATTTGGGTCATCGCTCGATCCAAACTCTTTTGCAGAATAGATAAAAGGTCTATTCCTGTTCTGAAATTTTGCATCCCACTTTTAGTTTAACTACTTGAAACAAGTTCCTCCTTTGATCTGGAGTCTGAAGTTCTTTTTAGAATACAAGGCAACTTATCTGGCTCAATTATGTGTTGAAGCTTGTCCTTGTTTCAAGCAGCATGAAAGCAACCTAGGGGGTTTCTGGTAATTTAAAATTCTAAAGGATTGCATATAACAAGTGAAAGCAGATCGAGGGAGATGTAAGGTTGATTTAGAAATTATCCTTTCCTGATTGAAAGTCATTTTTCACATTTCGATTTTTCATGTACCATTTTTTCGTTTTTCTACCGGGTGTCCCAAAACAGTACTCCTGTTTAAAAAATCACCAAAAATTTCGACTACATGGCCGATCTTTAAATTTCTTTTTTTGACAAGTACTGTAGATCAAAGACCAAATTACTTTACCAGGTATAGCTGACCTTGTGGTTGGTTTTGGAATTAGAAGATTTAGCTCTTTTTAGGGCTGCCTGGTTTTGAGGCATACTGCAAAAACACTGCTGATTACCAGATTATTTCTTTTTTTGTATATTAAGCTTCTAGTTTGGTCGTAAATGTCAGAGAGGAACGGAAACGATCATATGAAACGAAATGAAACTAAACGGACTTGAAAGATGATGAAAAGCTCAAAATAATGGCTCGTAGGAGGGATTTACGATGTTGCCTAAAAATTATAGCTCAGAATAAGGGCTTTCGATCTGTCATTTTATACCCTTTAAATAATGAAAACAATAATTTTATCAGTTTTACATATATTTGGATCATTGACGAAAGAGATGGCAAAGACAATTTTATGATTGGTTTGACAATCGAGATTTGGTGATTTTCTAAACGGGAGTACTTTTTTTGGGACACCAGGTGGTTTCTTTGAAATTAAAAAATATGAATTAAAATGTCACACAAAATCAATCGAAAACTAAAGTAAGTATCAACAACTTTGAATTTCAACTAAAACGATTCTCAATCAACACAAAAGTTTAAAACTTTCCCATTTAAGAATTGAATTTAACGAATTTTGATTTGCTATTCTTTTATTTATAAAACATAATGAACGTTCGATCGATAATTTTGTTTTTTCTGCTTTGCTTTTCCTTTTCCCATTTTTTCTCTTGTTAATCAATTTTTTCTCGCCTAAATCCGCAGAACTCTTCTTTGATTTTCTTGGGCTCTTTGTAACGGTTTCTTTCTTCGAAAACAATCCTTTCTGGTGGCATGGTTTGTAATTCATCCTAGGAAATATTGGTGCATGATGGGTAATCAAATTATATTTCGTTGGATCGATTCTTTCAAGCCAAACGAAACATCTCGTAATGTTTAGCAATTCTTCCCGTTTCCTTTTACAATGAAGACAAGAGCGGTGCTCCCTTCGAGTGTAACGCCCAAAATATCTGAGACATTCGTCAGAAGAATCATCACTGTCTTGGAAATCTCCAGGAAGCTTAAATTTATTGTTGCTCGTAGCCTCTTCACCGTGGCCTAACGGATTCCGTACCGTTAAATCGCCATTTCGAATAGTGCTGTCTTCTTGTACATTCGTCTTCGAGGATACGTTCGCTTTGCCGTTCTTTCCTGTATTTCCACAACTGTTTGCCTTATCTCTCTGCACAATATAAACATTACTGAATCGATCATTTCTTTCAGCAAATTTCGAATCTAAATTTTGTTTCCTATCATTGTGTCTACAATGGTCTACGGTTAGCTTTGGGACTTTTAATTGCCCGATCACAGGAGTTTCTTGGCTATCCAACGTTGCTGTTGGATCCATGGCCACCTCCACATCACTCGATCTTCTTGATTGATCAATGATTCGACTTGATTCATGATTGCTCTGTTGTTTCGAGCCTTGGTTAGGAGTACTGTGAGTTCTCACATAAGCTTTACCATTAGAATTTTCAGCATTCAAGGCAACTGGAATCGAACCGAGAACTTTATCTACACCACGTTTCTTTCCGAGGCAATCCCCGCCACTCTGTGACGCATTCGTATTCATATGGCAGAGCGGAATACATTCAGTATTGTTCGACGCAAAACACGAGTCCTCATCCGTTTCATCGACTTTATCAATCTCTATAGTAAAACTCAATTCACTGCCATCACTGTCAAATGCTTCAAGCTCAACAAACGAACCAAGTCGATCAAATGGATTTGAATTAGGAAACTTCTCAGCTACGGGACTTATAACAAAGCTCTGATCATCAACAACAGAGGCACTTTCCTTCAATGCTTTTGTAATATTGAGTTTGATTCTTTCACTAACAGAACTCGGCCTTTTTATCAAACCATTGTAACATGGCGACAGGGCGACTCTGCAAGGCGAGATGTTGAATTTCTGTAAAACATTAGCTGCCGTTTCACTCGTGGGGCCACCAACGGAATCATCCACATATCTACCAATTCTCTTGCTATTAATTGAGATGCATGGTGACCCTGCCTGATCTGATGATTGAAAAAGCGGCTTACTTTCAGTACAGTTACTCTGATGTTCTTCCACAAGCTTCTCAAATAAATTTGATGAGACCCATTTCTTTTTTAATGCTCTGTCAGACAAAACGTCTTCCTCTGAATTCAACTTTGTGATTATTTTAAGTTCATTCGACTCGGTGCATTTTCTATTGTCCTCTACACAATACATTTTGTATCTTTTACATTCTCTATTTTCGATATCACATTGTTTATTATCTTTTTCATATTGTGTTTCGTCCTTTGCACAATGCACATTGTCTACTGTTACTTCCTCCGAGGAATTCAAAATTACAAATGAATCATTATTGGTGAAATCATCTTCCCCAGTATCACTTCCAAAGAGTTGTCTCGCAGCACCACTATCTCCAGATCTTTCTTTGTCTAAGCGAGCAAAAATATTAAAGGCAGAATCATTGATATCGTCATCACTACTCGAATTTATAGTCGTTGAATCAGCATCACTCTTGTCTTTCGTTCTAGAACTTGATTGACTTTTGAAGCTGTCATTTCTATCATTTGAATTTAAAATTTCATTATTGTCTTCTTTTGAAGTCCGGTCCTCTTCGATCTTCCTTTTCAACGTCCCAATTCTTGTGTTTGTATTACCGATAGACCAAACACCCGTTCGAAATGACTTTCTCGCGGTTGGTTTGTTTACATCCGTTTCTGTTATCAGCTTATCGTTTCCTTTGTCCACAACTTCTTCATTTTGTCCTACCGAAGTCAAATCCATCGATCTATTTTTGTTTAAATTACACTTTCTTGAGAGTGTAACATTTCCAACTATCAACTCGTTATTTTCATTCTCTGTACATGGAGTAATTGAAGTAGCTACTTTCTTAATCGCCTCGCAAGTCTCTTCGTCAGCAACATCTTCATTTTGTTCAACTAATACTGTAACATCTTTATTTTGTTCAACTAATACTGTAACATCTTCATTTTGTTCAACTAATACTGTAACATCTTTATTTTGTTCAACTAATACTGTAACATCTTCATTTTGTTCAACTAATACTGTAACATCTTCATTTTGTTCAACTAATACTGCAACATCTTCATTTTGTTCAACTGATGTCAAATTCAAAGATACATCTTTGTTTAAAATGCTATTTCCTAATAATTTTATGTTCTCACAAGACTGATTCTCGACTGAACTACTTTCATTTCCTGCAAAANTGTTCAACTAATACTGTAACATCTTCATTTTGTTCAACTAATACTGTAACATCTTTATTTTGTTCAACTAATACTGTAACATCTTCATTTTGTTCAACTAATACTGTAACATCTTCATTTTGTTCAACTAATACTGCAACATCTTCATTTTGTTCAACTGATGTCAAATTCAAAGATACATCTTTGTTTAAAATGCTATTTCCTAATAATTTTATGTTCTCACAAGACTGATTCTCGACTGAACTACTTTCATTTCCTGCAAAAATAGCACGCTCTGTAGCCAAATGTAAACCCATTTCGTCATCTCCTCCATTTTGTATCCATTCATTTGTTTGACAGATAATTCCTCCCACTGGATCATTCTTTGTTTTGGGATCCTCATTTTGGGACTGTGCTGGCTCTTGACTATGACCCGGACTGTCATCTATGATTATTACGTCAGTACTGACAGTCGTGTCCATTCTTATTTGTTCTTTTTCAGTATGAAGTGTCGTGTAACTTCTAATGTCATCAGATGACATCTGCTTGCCGCATTGTGGAATTTTTTGGCTCTCTCCTTCTTGACTGTCATCCAAAACAATAGTTGTTCTGTCAGTTCTTGTCATCCCACTGGTAACGCTATTTGAATCCGAGCTCGAGTCATCACTCCAGATTGACGATCTGCTACTAGTTCCAGCTAGTCCAACTCGCTGTTTCCCCACTGTATTCCTGGAATCACTTTCTGAGCATGAGCTTGAATCTGAACTCAATTCTAACAACATATCATTACTTCCTACCATTCTTACCCACTGTTGTCTAGTCGTGTTTCTTTTGTTCTTGTCCAATTTCTGAGACCCTTGTTGTACTGGACCTTGTTGGTTCTCTTTTCCTGGCCTAACAATATTTGTTTTCTCCTTTCTTGCTCTCTCTATTGCCTTGCTAACGTGAGTTTCTAAGTCTAAACTTGTGTCTGATGACGATTTATCATTTCCTAAGATTCTCATCGATCTGTGACCTTTTTGGTTCTCTTTTTCTTGACTAAGGGTACCTGTTCTCCCCTTTCGCACTCTCTCTGTTGTCTCACTGGCTGTACTACACGATTCTGAACTTGAGTATGATGATCCATCATTATTTCCTGTCAACCTCATCTGCCTCTGCCTGATCGATTCTCTTCTATTCTTGCCCAATTGCTGTGATGCTTGTTGTGCCGCACCGGAACTAAGGATACTTGTCCTCTTCTTTCTCCCTCTCTCTATTACCTCATTGGTGGAACTATCTGAGTCTGAGCTTCCATATAATGATTTATCGCTATGTCCTATTAATCCAAATGGCTGTGTTCTGATCTTATGTCTTTCACTATTGTCTGTTGTTTGCTGTGCTGGTCTTGCAGGACTCAACACCAATTGAAAGTTATTCCCACTATTATTATCATCGTCATCATCATCATCATCAATCAATATGACTTCAACCTTATCAGCACTATCATTTCTTTTCCTAAGAAGCTGAGAAGGTTCGCTGCCACAAGAATGAATACTTCCAGGACTCCGAGTATGGCTGCCTCCATGAGGGCTGGTGGGGTGGCTTCTTCGAATGTCTCCACTATCATTACTATACCCAAGAAGATGAGGTTCACTGCCTCGTGAGAAAGACATCGCACTCTGCAAACTACTGGGATGAGAGGTTGACTTGTGGCTTTTACTTGGAACAGAAGACCTTCCCCCAACCCGCATTGATGGATACAGAAGTCTGTGACAGACTCGATCAACCTCACTATCAGATGCAACCGATCCACTTGTCTCACTTTCTGAGTTGGAAAAATAGTCACTCTCATTTTCGTAGCTCAAAACAACAATCGGTGTAATCTCATATTTATCAGTCATTTGGAAGTTACTTTCAGGAATATCTCTACCAGTATTTATTCTTTGATTTTGAAGTGAAATTTTATTGTTCACAAGCTGCTGTTCAGTTTGTTCACTTGTAACAACTTTCTGTTTTCTAGTTGCCAATGCAGCAGAAGCATTACTTTCTTGCTCATTTGAGCACTGCTCAGAATTTCGAGTAATGCTAGCTTGACTTGTAAACTTACTTCCTTTACTACTTCCTGGAATTGCAACAAGGAAATTAACATCTGAATCATCGAGAAAAATTACCTCTTTGCCATTACAAGTTGGAAGACTCCTGTCCCCAACTGACTTTTTGGTAATACAAGATCTTGAACTGTTGGTAGGTGAAACTTGGGGTACAACTGAGTTCTTCGTAATTATAGATATTGAACTGTTTGTCGGTGAAACTTGGGATGTATTATTATCATCAACAAATGAAATCGGAGACATTGGCAGTTCTATTGAATTATCATTCGTCCATTTCGTTACAAACNGAATTTCGAGTAATGCTAGCTTGACGTGTAAACTTACTTCCTTTACTACTTCCTGGAATTGCAACAAGGAAATTAACATCTGAATCATCGAGAAAAATTACCTCTTTGCCATTACAAGTTGGAAGACTCCTGTCCCCAACTGACTTTTTGGTAATACAAGATCTTGATCTGTTGGTAGGTGAAACTTGGGGTACAACTGAGTTCTTCGTAATTATAGATATTGAACTGTTTGTCGGTGAAACTTGGGATGTATTATTATCATCAACAAATGAAATCGGAGACATTGGCAGTTCTATTGAATTATCATTCATCCATTTCGTTACAAACTCGGAATTTGTGTTCCCATTCCAAGATTCTTCTTGGTTTTGTGCTGTTCCATGTTTTATCAGCTCTATACCCTGGTATAGAAAATCATAGCTAAAAGCCACAGCAAACACTATTGACTTGGTTCTCGATGCTTTGTTGTAATTTGAGAGACCACAAATATAAATTTCAATAGGCTCCTACTAGCCACAAATGTTTCTAGCATTGCGCAGTTTCCACCAAAGGCAATTTCGCAGCCCATTTTCTCAGAAAACTGAGCCATTCTAGCCTATAAGCCCAACAGTTCCGATCTTCCTACTACGTTATTGAAGTGGTAGTATTTCTCTCCTTCAATGCAAATATTTTTTTCAAATATACACCAACATAGTATGACTGAAAAATCTAAGAAGCTAATGTGCCTAAAATGTTTAAAATCCTTGGAGATGATCAGAAGGGAGATCTTTCACCCTTGTAAATATCCATGGAAATGAGAATGCCCCAATTTCAAAAATGGTGGTCAAACAGAGAACTTAACTAAAAATTTCATGCAAAGTCCTCGTCTAGCTTGCTGTAAATTATTGTAGCACCAAAAATAGATCCAAAGCTCTATATTCAGCTCAGTGTAAGCTTGAAAGCAGTGCTGATGTAGCAATAGATACACCACACTTGTTTTGAAATGCTTTTCAGTAATATTAGTCTTGCTTCTTTTCTTAACTTCAAACATGAAGTCAAGACATAGTAGATGTTATATGCAAGAAAACAACAACAACAACATAGATGTGACTAGACAACTCAGACATACCATTTCCACATCTTGAATTCGCTGTAAGCAAACTGCAACATTTTTAGTTTTCAATTCTGCAAAGGAAGATAGTTGTCTGATTTTAGAGGGGTCCTTTCAAATTGGGTGGAGGGGATACCTAATATATTCATTTACCCAATATGTTTCAATATTTTACAAAATACAGTAGACTACATAGAGTACTAGTCTTTCAATCATTACATTACATTACACCGCCAATGGTGTAGTGGAGGGATCCTTGGACTAGCGCCGCGTTGGTCCGAGTTTGAGTCCTGTCTGGTGCAGTAATTTTGAATTTTTCACGCGAATAAAAAAAATTTAATTTAGACTAAATTGACGTTTCACTTTTGTCAAAAATCAATTGCATATGTATATTTACTAGAAAGGAGCATACAATTTATCATCAATATTTTACATGTGTGTCAGATAGTTTTGGCATCTCTTGGAAAAAGGAGCTTAAAGGAATTAATGTCTTCTCTTGACTGCAAACTTCCCCCTGACTGCGTTTCAAGAAAATTCTCAATAAATTTGATAGCTGCATATCAGTTTGCCTTCCAGTATGCTGGTGACAGATGAAGACTCCATCTCACGGTGATAAATAGCAGCATTTTAGGATAAGCCATAAATTAGACATCTTACTTTTGAAGATGAAGCTTGTTGCTCAAATTACATTTTGAATCAAATTTCATGCAACCTTGTGAGAAAGCTGACACTTGGAGATTTAATTCCACAAACCTAGCAAACATGAGAGAATGTGTTGTGGCGAAGTCAGGGCCGTCAAGAGCCAGCTCAGGCCCTGAAGTGATTTACGGGAACCTTCATGTTTGCAAATTCGTGCATAATGTCCTCAAAGTCAACGGTTCTTGCAATTTCACTCTCGATGCTCAACACTGCGAGATCTATCGACCTGTTCTGAGTCATCATACTTCGCATAAATTTCACAGCAACAAATATAAAGTTTTATGGTACAAAATTTTAATGAGCCTCTTTGGGGCCTGGACCCCGGACCGGCCCTGGAATTTATCAACTGGGTTTAAAAGGGGATAGCTATGAGTCACTCTTAGCATAAAAAATGTCAGAACCAGATGATATTAATTCTATTTCTACTATGGACAGAGCAGAATATTCTGCTTTGTTGTCTTTTTTGTAGTTTTAACTGTGATATAACAATGAAAATAAAAATCCAAGAAATACCATTTGCATACAATATATAGCTAAAACTCTGACACAGAAAAATGGTTATCAACAAATTAAGTATCAAAAGATCTATATACATACCATGTTCCATTTGTTCTCTTAACTGGTAGAATTCATCACAATGACAGCCACATGCATGGACCTGTGGATACAAAAATTAAATTTGTGGAGTTCATTTTTTTTATGGATCACCGAAAAAGGAGCTTAGCTACCAAAAATGTTTTGCAAAATGTATGAAATCTGTTGTTTCTTCTAAAAATTGCAATGTTAAGAAGACTAACATAAACAATTATCTGTTTTGGTTTTAAAAGAGCCAAGATCTATTGGGCTGTTTTTAAACTGACAAAGAAGTTATACCTTGCAAAATGTCAGTTTCTAGAAGCTAGATTTGTTTGCAAGACATTTTGGGCATTGTTTGATTAAAGTTCTG
Organism: Aurelia aurita; assembly: GCA_004194415.1. NCBI lineage: Eukaryota > Metazoa > Cnidaria > Scyphozoa > Semaeostomeae > Ulmaridae > Aurelia > Aurelia aurita. Next base: position 1,458,993 of record REGM01000047.1, read on the forward strand.
GTAGGCATTAAAACCACCAGACAAATGGAATCGACCAAATTGAGGTAAAAACTAAATACCTATTTTCTTTTCTGATTCATCCATGCATCTCCTGGTTGGAGATATGTTTTCTATTTTTTCTATTGTTTTTGCATAATTCTCTAGCATGGAATTTACAATCAAACTTGCATAAGTTGGATCGTTTTGGACCAAGGAAAACTATCTGACTTACAAACCTCTGACTTATGTTAATTAATTTGAAAAGAAACGTGTTGCCCAATATTTCCAATACACACACTCCAATTTATGCAAGTCTGACTTGTATGAGTTTGACTGAACTTTGCTTCCACCGGGCCTAATTTTTCTGATTTGCAGGCAGACTGGAAAGTTTGTATTGTGTATGCACAAGTTGATCCTTTCTGCAGTTGAAAACAATACATTATGTAATGTTTGTTTAGGATGTTTATTAGCAAATGCACAGCAATATTAAAATGCATGCAAGTTCCTGTGTGCACAAGATATTGCACACACTCTGCAAACTTTCCAGTCCAGATTTGTAACAAAATTTTTGTGAAATTTCATCAAAATTTTGCTGGTAAGGCAGGCTACTTTATTAGTTGAAAAATAGAGCCAATGTAATGTTGTGTTCTGTTTGCATCTGCACATTTTTCTGCACAACACA
>REGM01000047.1:1460112-1481964 GCA_004194415.1 Aurelia aurita
CTCGTGCCTATGTCGTTGTTCATCAAAACACCTTTTAACACTGCCTGCCCATCACCTTTAACATGACACTTAACTTGCCGACATTGAAAGCTGGTCCGCTAAAGTGCAGACTAGCCGCGGCCTCTTCAGTGAGAATTCATTTATTGATTGACTGATTGACTGATTTGATTCGACGATTTATTGCAATGTTACTTACCTGCCATTTTCGTGAAATTGAAGATATATTCACTGTCCTGATCATGTTTCGGGGGTCGATACAACGAAACAACTCTCGCCTGCGCAGCTTCTGGGCGATGTAGAAAATTCAAAGCATTTTTATATTTGCTGGTGAAACTCTTCATGGCTGCTTCATAGCTTGAAGCTTCATCCTCATCGCCAGCTCGTCGCAGTTGAAAGATCAAATCATTCATGACAATATCACGGAAGCTTGCCAGTTGAGCATACAACAAGACGAATCGATAACATTGTTCAGCCTCGTCTGCATTGGAGGTTGTTGCTCTGTTGTGGATACGACTTTCCAACAACCCCAAAATCCCCACACCTGCAATTAAAGAAAGTTTAATCACATAAGGGACCGGTCATTATTTCTTCATAGGGAGGGAGTGGAAGACATCTGGGAGGGGGGGACCAAAACTTTACCTACTGAAGACGAAAAAGAAAGCACATTTTAAGGAGGGGTATGGAAATAATTTGATGTAAATGCTGTTAATATCTAAAAAGATAATTCTCAAGGAAGTAAAACATAGTTCATTTTTAACACTAGTAATTCTTAAATGCAACTGCTTGCTTAGTCCAGCCGCTCTGTGCTCTTTTCTCATCTCATTTGACATGCGTTTCTTTCTGACATTTATGACCAAATTAGAAGCCTATAATATACAAAAAGAAATTAATCTGGTAATCATCAGTGCTTTTTGTAGTATGCTTCAAAACCAGGCAGCTAAATTTCTAAAAGAGCTAAATTTGCTAATTTAAAAACCGATCACAAGATCAGCTATATATGGGGAAATAATTTGGTCTTTGAACTACTTGCCAAAGATACAAATTTAAAGATCGGCAGTGTAATCAAATTTTGGTGACTTTTTAAAAAGTTTCACTTTTTTGGGTCACCCAACAGTTTGAAACAAACCTGTAGTTACAGGAATTTGACCAACCATTCGTGTTACATCGTCTTTGTCCAATTCTTGCGTATGTTTTGAAGTGATGTAATTAAAGGCTGCTGATAATTCCTGCCGACTCGCAGTGGCTGCACTTGATAGGGTATGATCTGACTCCTCGCGAACCACTTCTTGGATGACAGTTCGCATTGTATTATCAGCCTTGGTTCCTGAGACGATGCCAATTATAGCAGCAACTAACGTTGCTAAAGGGGCGATGAACTGACCGAATGGGAGATTTTCTGCTACACCTGCAACCACTGCCAGCACACCTTGTGCGATCTGCAAAAATATAACATTTTACAAATTGATAAGTCATCATCATCATCATCATCATTTTATTTTAAGAAAGATATTTAGCAATATTACAACTAATTTATAGGCCTATTATGAGCAGTGCATGCCGCATCCAGGCATGGGATCCCTAGTTTAAAGTCCCTTCCGAAGGACAGGGAAATGAGTTGGTTGGTTAGGCATCTGGAAGATCGCCCATCCAAATTTTGAACTCACTCGAACAAAGGTAATTTCGGTTACTTAGCGGGTACTCATGCCACTCGGTCGCTCTTCTAGTGATAAATAACACTAAGATTGCTTTTGTTGATTTTGTGGTGCGATGCGGCGCGCGCGGCAAGGCTGAGTTAATCCAACTTTGTCGCATCGCCGCGTTTCATTGTTTTCTGGAATGCGTCAAGAACGGCGCTTTAAGTGTGAATTCGACTTGATGTAGTAAAATTGCGAAAGCTGTGCAGCCTAAATGTTTGCAAATTTGATCAAGGCGTTTAGGTCTGTTCTTGACAGATTCTCAGAAGAAACAAACAAATACAGTATAAATAATTGTACTTTGAACAGAGTTTTGTTTTATACGACGTTTCGGGAATAAACCCATTATCTCAGAAGAAACGCTTTTATAAAACCGCTCGCAACTTGATGACGATGCAACCGATTTCACACAACTAAATTTCCTTCTAAGTGGAAATGTTTGCTACACAACACAATCACCATCACGAATCGGATACCAAATGACAGACTGGCAAACATTTTTGGAAACAAACGGTACAAGTTTTCATATGTTGAACTTACATCTGTTGGGCTTCCAGAAATGAACTTTGGCACGGCAAGATTCAAGGCTTTAACCATACCAAGAGCTNTAATATATTAATACAACATGAGTCAAAAACCAAACTCGTTTCCTATCGCGCGTGGTTTCGGGCATAAACCCATTATCTCAGAAGAAACGCTTTTATAAAACCGCTCGCAACTTGATGACGATGCAACCGATTTCACACAACTAAACTTCCTTCTAAGTGGAAATGTTTGCTACACAATCACCATCACGAATCGGATACCAAATGACAGACTGGCAAACATTTTTGGAAACAAACGGTACAAGTTTTCATATGTTGAACTTACATCTGTTGGGCTTCCAGAAATGAACTTTGGCACGGCAAGATTCAAGGCTTTAACCATACCAAGAGTTCTAGCTGTGATATCAGGCTTTTTTGTCACTGCATCCTTCACTTCTGTGATGATACCTTTCAATTCTTCTCTGTCATTGAGCTTTGTTTGTAGTTGATTGAAAATGTCATCTAACTCAGGGTCAAGATCTTGCTGTTTGGTGATTACAACCAATGCCACAAGTAGCAAGCAGAGATATGGCAATTTTGTTGTCATTTTTCGGTCTTATCTAGAAAAAATGATATCACTTTATTGTTATTTCTTGATTCTTTAAGATCTGCGGTTCTATTTTGTGATCTTAATGAGAGACAAAAGTATCAAGGACAGAAATGGCAATAAGTATTCATGTAATGAGAATTTTAAGAAACTTTCACTACTATGTCAAATTCATGTCATGTTTATTACTACTGTACTGTACTGTACTACTGTACACAATACAGTACACAAGCAATAATGTTTCGTTACTGCAGTACAACAACAGCAACAGACTAGTTGTATTGAACTGAATAGCCTATGATTTCATAGCGGCAAGCGGCAGGAAGAGTCCATGAGTAGAGATCTAATCTAAACATTAATATGCGATTGGGCCTCCTGTGATCTGACTTTATTGATGAAAATCTGCAAAGATTAGACACCTGGACATGTTTGTGCATCACAAAAAAATACATCAAAACATGTTTACAATATAGTACAAAAGTCATCTTTCTAGTAGACTTCATCACAGATAATTCTTAAAAAGAAACTAACAATTTGACTCAAACGACTTGAACAACTAAGTGGAAACCAGGCACAAGGAGCACCGAAATATGAAATAAAGATTTCCGAAATTAACTGTTTCTTAATTATTTTTCAGTCCTAATTTCTTACAGAGTCGGGGAAAATTCACGGCTCCACGGATGTGAGCTGCAGGCAGGTTTTGCTTGTTAATGCCATATTTGAGGAAGGTTTAGTAATTTTATAAGAAATGTTACGAACATTTTGGGTTATTTTGGCAATGGCAACTGGTTTATAAATTCTAGGGTTAAAAACCATGCCAGGAGTTTGAAAAATTTAGTTATTTTGACTTGATAAAATGAGGAAGGTTTAACTAACGAATTTGTCATCCGGAGGAAGGTTTGATCTTTTTCTCGACTTTGGTTTCTTATTTATTCTTATCTGATTGTTCAGCTTCTGAAAATGAAATGAAAATGAGTTCGGTTCCGTAAAGAGTTTAAATGCATTCACGTTTAGAACGAGCAGACTGTCCTTTCGCAAAAGGGTTCATCTTCGAAGTCAGCAGAAAAACAACTGTGGAATTAATAAACGGCATGAAAGGACTGAGAATGATTATCTGTTTCATCTCTCACCGCCTAACATTTTGGGATATTAAGCTACAGTATGAGTGATATATTTTTGCTTTGAGAACACAAATACAATTCCTCAATTTTCAAATTGTTTCTATTTGTCATCAGTTTCTTCTTGATGTCTCGGTTTTTTTCTTCAAAGGAAATGTGCCTCCTGTAAATAATTCCAAATTTTCGTACCTCGTTCTTTGCTGCTCAAACTAATTGCTTTCTTTTAGGGTAGGAAACCACTTATTTCCAACTCTCATATCAAAATGATACATGCAACAACAACAAATACTGTGAACATTTGAAACTGTAATAAGATTTTAATCTGGCTCATAAAAACCCTAAACTAGTCAATCCTCAAATCCTCTTAAAATTCTACATTCTCAAAGGAAAAAGTCAATCTTCAAATCGAAACTAGTCAATCTTTGATTTACAGCAGAAAGGCGAAATTATGATTTGAAATGTTTCTAAAATTTTATTTCATTTTAACAATTATAAATTATATCCTGTATTTGCTATGAAATAGACCTTTTAGCTCTTTTACGAAAAATTATTGGAACGAGCAAAATGTTTTCATACATTTTTATACGAAATGTTCGATTGGGTTGAGTAGTGGTTTTTATCACTTCTGTGAACATTCGGAAATTCTACAAAATGTATAAAACTATCGTTCGTTCAATTCAGACTCATTTTTTAGAATAGCTACAAAGTCTAGTAACCATACATACTCACCTCTTCACTGCAATATGCTGTCGCTTGAGATGGATGTCTTTCACGAGTGTTGGTTAGCAGACAATGAACAACCAAATGCTTTAACTAATGAAGGCATATCAGGACTGGTCACTGGAATCATCTGAATGGACAGACACGGTGCAAAACAGATCATCCATGTAAAACAAAATCATCCACAAGGTCATGGAAGGACCAGTATTTCACACCAGGGGTCAAAATTTGATAGCTAGATTGTCTGCACGAAAACATTCTCACACTAAAACGTTCTGTACGCTTGTAGGGGTGGCCTACTCGGCTTGGTTAATGGGCCCCTTATGGGCGCTTCGAGCAGAAGCTATACAAACACACTATGAAAATTAGTGACATTTTTTTCTTGCATTTTAAGGGGCCATTTAAAAAAACACTGAAGTTTCTGTCGAGGGACGTAATTGAAAAGTATGTTTCCATTCCCCTCTTTAGGACTTAGAGGAACTTATTCTCCTGTATATTTCCAAGGAAAGAAATATAATATTTGAAGTATGGAAATAAAGGCTGATTTCCAGTCAGTGGAATTTTCCGAGCGGGCGGGATTTTACACAATCAAAAGTCACTCAACCTCAAATTTCTATTCAATTACAAAGCGAAATTTCTCTCGTAGACAAAAAAATTTCCGCCGTCTCGGAAAATTCCACTGACTGGAAACTGGCCTGAACAGCAAGACGTTGAAACCTTAAATTCATGGAAGGGCTACCTTGAGGGATGTAAGATCTAAATTTGTTAAATTTATGCCAAGTCTTGTGTCCAAAATCGAAATTTCTTGGGAGTGAATTATTAGTGAATTGAAGTGTCTGGAGAGCAAACTACTTAAACAACTTTAGTTCTGGAGAGCAAACTTTAGTTCTTAGAGAAATTCTTAACAAATTTGAAACCATAAAACATTCTTTGCCAACTACAGCTAATTTAAAAGCGATACCTATGGTGCAAAAGTTGAAAAAGTTCAACATCAACTTAATCTAAGGTGGACGCAAGGTTCAGGAAATATGATGATCCCTTACCCCAAATTGATACCCCTCTCCGGAATAAAATAATGGTTCATTCATTAACAGTAACAAAAATCCCGTCGTCAAATCAAAAAGGCAGGTAATTTGTTACTTTGATCATTGATCAAAAGTTGTGAAATCAATCATTGAATCTTGTTTACGATTCTTGACATGTATTTCTGGTGCATGTTTGCTATATCATTGAGCAAAACGATAATCCATGAAAATTGTTTTTATTCTCACATTTGACCCTATAGGTATAGTTTATAGACGTTTGTAGCAAACATCAGTCTACACCATGATCTAACAGACAATTTCGAAGGTTAGAGGCATCAGAAAAATCGAACCAACTTTAAACGTGTCTGCAGTGGAACAGAGACGCTCTTATACCCCATTCACACTGGCAAGTTAAACTAGCTTAAAATAAGCCAGATTATTGAATGCTGCGTTCTAATTGGTCGATCCAACAAATCGAATGCATTTGATTGGTTGAAATTTAACCTGGGCTTGACAAAGCTGGTTTAACTGCTTCAGTGTGAATGAGGTATTAGATGCTCGAGTTGTAGAATAATAGTCTTTGAGCAAAAACTTAATTTCGACATGATTTTTATTAAATTCAGTGCCCTGAAAGCAAAGATATTGCTTAATCCTACCTGGATCGGGGAATGGTCAAAATCGAGAAGACCTGGAAGGGATGAGCTCATTAGCCCCCCTCAGTAAATCAGGACTGAGAAGAGATCATACTTAATTTTATTCCAACTTAAATATTAAACATAAGGTAAAATTTCGATAGAGTAGAGATCTCGATCAAGTTGTCGTTGCAATCGATAATCCAAATGGTTTTCATTTCATCCTCATTTTATTGTTCGTACTTTCAGATGGAAACATGTCTTTGAAAATAAAAAGAGTCGTACTTTTTATTGAACTTTATTTATGCTTTCAAAAGAGTTGAATAAGAAAATCAAACTTTTCATTCATTTTGTTAATTGAATTTAATCTTTCTCTGAGATATCTTAGACTTCTACGTTCTTCATATTTTTACCATTGGCTTTAATCTAACAATCATATTCATTATATATCGAGGCAGCGTTGTATAAGCCTAGGGGGGTCACTTGAACTTTTTATATACGGGGAGGTCCATCCGATAATTTTGGGTAAGAATTTGCTTTGTGATCTGATACTTTTGGGTACCTGATTTGAAAAAGATATCTTTTTGATACTTATGGGTAGTTGATTTACAAAATATACCGGGTGTCCCAAAAAAAGTACTCACGTTTGTTTGAACGTAGCGCCTTATTGAAAAGCGATAGGAATTCTTGGTATCAACTGTCACAGTTCACAAGGGCTAAACTTAGAAGTCAATAGTTTGATTTTCACCGTAGGTTGAAAATTCTTGGAGTTATGACTTATGAGTTCCGAACGCAAAGACCATCGTCAAGACTAAAACAGTAGGCCTAAATTTTATGAAGGATTCAAGCACAGGTCATCCAAAGTTTTAAATGGTTTCAATAGCAACGCATTCTTCTTTTTCTATGTTCCATACCCTTGGGCGTAGGAGGACACAGTAGATCTCCATCTCTCTCTGTTCTCAGCTAATCTCACTGCCCCTTTCTTGACTCCTTCATAACATTTAGGCCTACTGTTTTAGTCTTGACGATGGTCTTTGCGTTCGGAACTCATAACTCCAAGAATTTTCAACCTACGGTGAAAATCAAACAATTGACATCTTAAGTTAGCCCTTGGGAACTGTAACAGTCGATACCACGAATTCCTATCGCTTTTCAATATGGCGCTATGTTCAAACAAACGTGAGTACCTTTTTTTGGGACACCCGGTAGATTGTTGATACTTTTGGGTATAAACATTAAACACAAGGTAAAATTTCGATAGAGTAGAGATCTCAATCAAGTTGTCGTTGCAATTGATAATCCAAATGGTATTCATTTCATCCTCATTTTATTGTTCATACTTTCAGCTGGAAACAATGTTGAAGCAGCGACCCCCTTGACCTCTATCATCGCATGGCCTAAGACGGAATCGTGAGTCTGCCCCCGTGTTTCCATCTCTGACACGCACGTAATATGAGCCCGACTCATCTTTCCAAAACTTGTTGGGCCATTTTCTGCTTGCAATCGTGACGATATTGTTGGGGTACGTGACGACAACGAATTGGCCTCTTTGATCTGGTTCCACTGACTTTGAAGAAACATATGATGTATCATAACCATCGTCAATCCAAAGCCATTTGCCATCCAACTGCAAGTTCCAGAAGCCGTCAGATCTTGGTATGAAAGTAACTAGTTGCCGAGTTAAAACCAATCCCATTGCCAATCTCACAAAACCATTTCCGTGCAGAAAAGCGTGGTATTGGGGTAATTTGACATCCTGTAGAATGTGAGCAGATCTTCCCATGTTTTGGATGGGTGCAACTCCTAAAAAGCAAGAAACATTTGAAAGAAATGAACCTTTAAAAGCTTTGGAGTCAAAAGACGTTAGAATTGCGATGTATAATAGCCCTTTTAGCTATTCTAAAAAAGAGTTTGAATCGAAAAATATTTTATACATTTTGTAGAATTTTCGAATGCGCACACAAGTGATAGAAGCTCCAACGCCATTCAATCGAACCTTCCGTATAAAAATTTATAAAATATTGCTCGATCCAGACTCTTTCGTAGAATAGCTAAAAGGTCTATTAAAGCCTGTGTCACGTTACATGTCAGGTGAAATTTGCGATAACGCAAAATTGCTCATGCAAAACTCTTTGATTATTGTTGTTCGCGGATATTTTCGCCTGACATCTAATGTGAAAAGGACTTTAAATGTGTGGTACATTGTCGAGAATGTTCTGGAACATTATATACATTAGTATTGTATAACACTTACGCTGGTATGTTAATGTAGCACGTAGAAACCTCTAGAAACAAACAGAACATCCTAGCAGCATGATCGTTCTTGTATCGCCATTTTAGGCCTAATAATAACATGTAGCCTCGTATCCGTGCAGGATTACGTAATCGTATGCAATCGTAATCTCAGAACTGAGGGAGTTATCTGGAACATTCTAGGGGTAGTTGCTTTGGTTAGTTTAAATAGATATAACGCACGTAATCCTTGGGACAATTTAAGAGTATTTCGTAATAATCTGCATAGTCATAACGATATAGCATTACGCAGCATTTCGAGAACATTCTAAGCGAACAGTATAAAAGCCGTAACCTTATTAGAGAGTAGTGTGATTAGAAACTCAGAGAGAGAGTACGTAACTATTGCTGTGAGTTTTACTGTGAGGCTATCTACTTGTGAGTTTTGTTGCGGAGAACAGCGTGATTCCCGACAAAGTGGCACCTCCGACGGGACTAATTCCTGGGTGCTTTTAGCAGTGACAGAAGAGAGTATCTGGCAAATCAAGCCTCAACCAAACTTTTCAGTGAATTAGTCCTAATTCTATAATTCTGCGATTGGAAATGGGTTCTAAAGAAGCATTAAAGAAACTGGCGGATAAATTCAAGCTGTTGGAAATCAAAGACAAACATACATCGCAGATATTACACGATAACAGGGAGCGAGAGTTAAAAAGACATCTACAAGCAATTTTCAGTCGATTGGAAGAGCTTTACGCCTTGAGAAACAGTGTTGAAGACTGCAAGATTGCGGAAAACGAAGACCCACTAAAGGTTGAAGAATGGGGAGCAGAATTCGAAGGAAAAGTGGGACATTACGAGCAGGTGGTTGAAGACTTAACCAATGCCATTGAAACATTGGATCAGCACAGGGAGAGAACAAAAATCGAGAGTGAAAGGCATGAGGAAGAGCTACGTCTGCAAAAGAGATTCGAAGAGGAGAAACGCATTGAAGAGATGAAACTTTACCTTCAGAGAGCAATACGAAATGAAGCATGGCGAAGATAAAATCCCCGTACATGAGGAACACAACGTGAAGGTGAACCTGCCAAAGCTGAGCATAACAAAGTTTAATGGCACGCCTGTAGACTGGATGAGATTTTGGAACCAATTCAGTGCGGAAATAGACAATACAAAGATTTCGAACGTTTCCAAATTTTCCTATCTAAAGGAGCTATTGGATTCAAAGGTGCGTCTTCTCGTTGATGGATTGCCTTTTACGTCTGAGGGTTACGAGAGAGCCAAGAATATACTGCAGACAAAGTTTGGGAAGACAAGTGAGATCATCACCGCACACGTGAAAGGTATAATGGATCTACCTACAATCAATGGAACAAATCCTGTGAGAATACATGAGTTCTACGAGAAACTTGTGACGCATGTTCAAGCAATGGAGACAATGGGAAAGCTGAAGACAATAAATGGATACGTCAGACTTTTGCTTGATAGATTGCCAGGAATACGATCTGACCTTGTGAGAAATGATGACAACTGGGATAGTTGGGAATTTCCACAGCTTGTAGAAGCCCTTCGCAAGTGGACAGAAAGAAACCCAATTGCAAGCGAAAAGAAGGATTACAGTGGATTTCCACGTAAATTTGACAGGACACTTCAGACTGGTCAGAAGCAATGGAAAGAACGGAAATGTGTGTACTGCGGAGGCGACTCTCACAAACCTAGCAATTGTTCCTAAAATTAGTTCTTCTGAAGCACGCCGAGAAGTTGTATCCAAGAAAAGACTTTGCTTCAATTGCCTTGGTTCCAGTCACAGAGCAGCAGAGTGCAGAAGCAAGCAAGGGTGTATGAAATGTGGATCAAGACATCACACGTCCATATGTGACAAACCACAGGAAGCAGCAGAGCAGACAATGATGACATCTGAAATTCAACCTGTAACGTATCCAGTTGTAGTCGTGAAGGTTAATGGAGTAAAGTGCAGAGCTCTATTGGACACAGGAGCTGGAAGTTCTTATGCTTCAGCAACACTTATCAATAAACTTGGTATTGGTGCTTCGAGAACAGAACACAGGAAAATAGAGATGATGATGCACACAACGGCAAGGAAGATCCAGATCTATAACTTGAAGATAACCAACTGCGAGGAAGATTTCGAGATACATACCGACGTCAGCAAGGTGGACAAAAGTGTACTGCTGTCTATAGCAAACCCAAATTATGATTCAATGATTAAAAGATATCACCATCTCAAAGGCGTAAAAATGATCGATACCGACTCGAAGAGTGAATTACCGATACACCTTGTCTTGGGAGCAAGCGAGTACTCAAGAATCAAGACCTCTACAAAGCCAAGGATTGGTGATCCGGGAGATCCAGTTGCTGAATATACACGGTTTGGATGGACGATAATTTCACCTGGCGCAGAAGTGAACTTGTCTAACCTATACCTCACCAGGACTACCTCTGAAGATTACGATCGACTGTGTAGACTCGATGTTCTTGGAATTGAGGATTCTCCCGCTGGTGACCAGCAGACAGTCTACGAAGACTTTAAAGATCAACTAACCCGAAGTGAAGAAGGGTGGTACGAATCTGGCCTACTCTGGAAGGTTGGACACCCGCCACTACCTACAAACGAGAAAGGGAGTTTAGGAAGATTGTCAACATTATTGCGGAAGCTGAAGCGTCAACCAACGTTATATCAAGATTACCATGGTGTCATTCAAGAATATTTGGAACAGGGAATCGTAGAAAGAGTTCCAGAGAACGAGGAACCTGCTGGCAAAGTATTCTATATACCACACAAGGCAGTAGTTCGTGAGGACGCTGAAAGTACCAAGCTTCGTGTCGTTTTTGATGCATCAGCAAGACGAGATGAGAAGAGCCCTTCCTTGAACGACTGTCTTGAGACAGGACCTTCACTGCAAAACTTGCTCTGGAGTATCATAGTTCGCAACAGACTAAAGCCAATTGCACTAGCTGGTGACCTAAAGAAGGCGTTCTTGCAAGTGAGAATACGCGAAGAAGATCGTGATACACTGAGATTTCACTGGATCAAGGACATGCAAGAAGAAGAAGTGGAGGTACTGAGATTTACCAGAGCCTTGTTTGGATTGACACAATCTCCGTTTCTACTGGGTGGTACACTTGAACAACACCTTCTATCGTATGACGGTCAGCATTCAGAGGTCCTCAAGGAAATCAGGAGAAGTCTGTACGTTGACGACGTTATCAGTGGAGGGTACACTATCGAAGAAATGCAGCAGTTTAAAGCAACAGCAATTCAAATTTTCAAGGATGCCGGTTTCTCACTGCACAAATGGCATTCAAATGAGAAGCAGCTTGAAGGTGAGCAAATGGAAGCCGTTGATAGTGAGCAGACGTATGCCAAGCAGCAACTTGGAGTAACACACGATGAGACAAAGTTGCTCGGCCTTCATTGGAACAAATCAGAAGNATGTAATCGTAATCTCAGAACTGAGGGAGTTATCTGGAACATTCTAGGGGTAGTTGCTTTGGTTAGTTTAAATAGATATAACGCACGTAATCCTTGGGACAATTTAAGAGTATTTCGTAATAATCTGCATAGTCATAACGATATAGCATTACGCAGCATTTCGAGAACATTCTAAGCGAACAGTATAAAAGCCGTAACCTTATTAGAGAGTAGTGTGATTAGAAACTCAGAGAGAGAGAGTACGTAACTATTGCTGTGAGTTTTACTGTGAGGCTATCTACTTGTGAGTTTTGTTGCGGAGAACAGCGTGATTCCCGACAACATATGTATATTTGGCGCCTGGTGTGAATGGAAATGTGACCCTAGACGCATATTTTAAGCATACGAGGTAGGCTTAAAACATGCGAGTTCGACAAAGGGTTACCAGATTGCCATACAGCAAAATAGGCCGAACTCAAATTCCAATATAATGATGCCATCGGCGCTCCCTGAACGCCATGTTGCACATGGGCATAATTTAAAGAAGATTGAAAAATATAGCTACATGGTTTACATCTACAATAAAGGCGCACAGGATGAGTCACGTGATTAAATGTCAACATATTTTAACATGGCTTACGCTCTTGATGCTACGGAGGAGGATTGATTCTTGATGCTACGGAGGAGGATTGATTCTTGATGCTACGGAGGAGGATTGATTCTTGATGCTGTGCAGAAAACAGTCGATGATTGGCTTACCTACCTAAAACACACTTGGTATGTGGTTCAATTGGAAGGTGGAAGATTTGTATAAAGTTCTATGATGGCTGGTGGTTTTTGTCTCTGTTGCGTCTTGTTCACTACCATCTTGATCATTGCTTCTACCACAGCTTTACTTCGGCTTCCTCTACCTAACTGAATTGAATTTCCACGCAACATGTAAATTCGGAGTTTGCATGTGACCCATCCATGTGCACGTTAGAAAATACAAAATACATACCTGACATTTTCATAAAATCTTGGAGATATTTGCTTTCGGCAGAATGTCCTGGGGGACGGTACAAATGGACCACTCCAGCTTGTTCAGGTATCGGATGATGCAAGAACTTCAAGGCAATTTTATATCTGTTGATAAAACCCGCCTTCGCAATTTCGTAGCTATATGCTTCATCATCGTCCCCCGCTCTCCTGATTTGATAGATCAAATCACTGATCACCAAATCGCGAAAACTCGCGATTTGTGCGTACAACACGCAGAATCGAAGGCATTGTTTTGCTTCACGGTCATTCGATGTTGTTGCCCTGTTTCGTATACGACTTTCTAGCTCTGCCAGTATTCCAACTCCTGAAAACAATATTAAAGGAAAAAGTTGTCGAGTATTCTGCATGGGTGTCAAATCTCTAAAAAGGGATGTGTAATGGGCTACTGGATCTTTTTTGGATTGAATGGTTTGAAAGGAACTTCAGGTATTTTGCTATAATAGACCATTCCGCAGTCGAATGCGAAGGCGCTGTTCGCGTTGCACCTCGGGATCGCATGGGAGTCTGAACTCGGAGTCGAATGCAATTTCAAATTCGAAACCCCATTCGATACCGAGATGCAACGCGAACAGCGCCTTCGCATTCGACTGCGGAATGGTCTATTTTATCTTTGCGATTTTTGATGTCTTCATTATTCTCAGAATTACAGCATATTTTATGTTTTAACTAGTTTTGAGATTGTGACGGCATACAATTGCTAAATCGTTAACCAGAAAAGTGACAGATTTCTGCTTACCATCATATAGTAGACCTTCATACCGTCTGACATAGGCGTAGGAGCCAGGGGGCTGGGGGGCGGCAGCCCCCCCAACGTCGGAAAAGTTTACCAAAATCAGCCTTTTTCGGGCAAAAATCCACCCTAAGTCGGGCAAAAAATTTGGTAAACAATAGAATTTTATCGGGCAGCCCCCCCAGATTTTATCTTCCCCTACGCCGATGCCGTCCAACATTGGCATCAAAGAGAAATAGATTGGGCATCCATTTTCCAGCTTTTTAGAACAAACAACAAGTAGTGAACGGTCACTAACCTATAGATTCTTAAAAAACATGAATTGGATTGGTTTAACCGGTTTAATCTCACATCAAACCAATAATCCGATTCAGGTTCAGATAAATATGTTCTTTTAAGAACAACAAACCATGCCTAGCACTGGACCCCGGGGGAACGTCAGTACATGCACATACGGGGAGGTCAGTCTGATATTTCTGGGTCAGAATATTGCCGAAAGCAATATTTTTGGGTCCAAATAAACTGAAACATAGCCATGATAATTTTTGGCATCAAATATATTGATACTGATATTTTTGAGTTCTTTAAACGCAATTTTGATCTCGATTTTCATCGTTTCAGGATATTTCATGTTCGCTTACAGGTACCAAGTATAAAATGAGCTGACACTTTTAGGTTGCAATGAAGCTGAACTTGGGTTGCCTGAAAATTTGAGTGTGCCCCCTGGGGCATTAGATCGACGAATTAAAACATTTTCAAAAGATCCTTTACCTGTTGTAACTGGCACCTGACTGACCATTCTTGTCACGTCATGTTGATCCAAAGTTTGTTTATGTTTTGATGTAATGTAACTGAACGCGGCGGTTAGTTCTTGTCTGCTAGCATGGGCTTGACTTGCTAGGACATGATCGGACTCTTGGCGAACCACTTCTTGAATAACGTCACGCATCGTTGTTTCTGCTTTAGCTCCGGAAATAATTCCAATTATACTTGATATCAAAGACGCTATTGGTGCAATGAATTGGCCAAATGGAAGATTCTCGGCTATTCCAGAAACCACATTCAAGACACCTTGCGCAATCTAAAATAAAGGATAAAGGAGAATAAAAATGCTGCATTTCAAATTTTTTGATAATGCTGTTCAAATTTTGTAAGTTATGTTCAACATCTTATATGTACTTCATCTAAATTCCTATTGTTAGCTATTAGGATAGTCTCGTTTGATGTCCATTGAAACATTTTGCTCGTTTGGTAACGGTTTTAGTTTCTTCTCAACATGATTTAACAGGTCAGAAATCTTTCTGCTACAGAGGAACCACCCTTTGGAACAGCCTGGATAAGGCTAGTAAATTAGCTCCCTCTCTAGCTGCGTTCAAAAATCTGCTCTAAAAGTCGGATTACGTAGCTTTCCTTTGTATTTTACTTTATTTCGCTTTATTTTATATAAATTATTGGCTTTTGTAAATCAATAATTTGGTAACTAATTTTCTTTTCGTAGCTTAGATTTTTAACAGGTCAGTTTGAAAACCAGATATATAATTCTGAAACTTATTGAACCTGTATAAATATTTTAAGTGGTGATGATGATGATGAAAACCGAAAACTGTCGTTTTTACCAATGTCAGACCATGAGCGATAGGACACCGATTGTGTATCAGTGTAAAATTTGTGTCAGTGGTGAGCCACCTTAACCTATTGTTTGTGTGTTTTGACATTTTTTTTACTTGTTGAGAGGTCCCCTTCGAATTTACGGAGAGTTTGAAAAATAATTTTAGGTATCAACTCACATTGCATACTTTCAAAACTATTTGNATACACAATCGGTGTCCTATCGCTCATGGTCAGACGAGAAATACTTCAAAATTGGTATTCAAAGTGAATTTTCTTAAGCCAACGAGTAACGTATTGAGGGCGCAATCCTCTGACTTTGCAGCCAGAATATTTAGCATTACGACAAGGGGTCACAGAAGACTCAATCAGTGATTCAGCCACTTCTATGATTCAGCGTTTGGACACAAAGACCGCAACTCCATCATCACTTATTGATTGGGGTGTTCAATACTTGACAGCATCTCCCTACTGATTGAAAAAATCCAACAGAACCGACTTAGAAAGAATATAAATGATGGGACACTTACGTCAACACTTCTACCAGTTTGAAATTTCGGAACCGCCAAATTGAGAGCTTTTGCCATTCCAAGAGTTCTTGCCGTGATATCTGGTTTCTTCGTTACTTCATCTTTTACCTCCTTGATGAGATCTTTGACTTCTTGTTTGTAATTCAATTGTCTTTCCAGTTCATTGAACGCATCATCCAATTCTTGGTCCGTCACGTTCCCATTTGTGACAAGAAATGTCAACAGAAGAAGGAACAGCAGTTTGAGAGCCATTTTCAGTTGAAAACTTGAAGGTCAGCCAACTTCAGTGGAAAGTTAAGAACTAACTTCAGACGCTAAATTCACTAGAGAAGAGCTCTTTGGAGGGCACCTCTTTCCATGAAATGAAATGCCAATTGTTTCTTACTGGACAAAATGTCCTGTTAAGAACCATAACCTTTGCTTACCAGAACGGCAGCTGAGCCAGCTACGCAAATAGTTAAACTACCCAAACAAACAAATAAAAATTGAAACAAATAAATTGAACTGAATATATGAATATTAATTTTGGGTTAAGTGCTAGCCATTAGGTAGCCATGATCCTTTGCGGTCCCAAAGTTGACTTTCGTACTTTGAAAGTCTTTTCTGGCCTACGCTCTGTTTGTTTTTCCTTTCAATCGGCGCGTAAAGGATCATGGGTAGCAAAGGGTCTTTAAGTGCCAGCCATTAGCTTGGCATCCTGTGTAAACTTCTCAAGAATATCACAACATTTTCCACTAAAACAATAGCTCTTCAAGCTAAGCAAACGTATGAAGTTAAAGGTATACAAGTAAATTGAGCTACATAACAGAACACTTGAAAATGTGTGCTGTTCAATATATTGGAGAAATTTCATTGGCCTTCGTGCTACTTTTCCTTATATATTCTTGAAATACTTAGGGTTGCATGCAGCTTTGTTGCATCTGTTAATGTGTTGTTTTGCTCATCTGCAAACTTCCAGTAATGAATAGATTACCAGATACTTGGCAAAACAAACAAACAAACAAATAACAAAACAAAAACAAAACAACAAACCAGCCAATGAAGTAAACCAACACCGTTGAAAAAATATTCGAACTATCTACCTTGTAAAAAGTTCGTTGATTTGGACTGTTACTCGTCGTTTTGAGAGTGCGAGCAAAAACTAAGCAAAAACAAAGAATACATAAAACTGAATCGTGATGATACATAATCACACTCGTCTACAATTTATTTAGGCTACAACAATACTAGACAAACTACACTACGAAATTCAATACTACAAATTGTGTAATATACAAAGAAGTAAAGATAGAATTCAATAATTGATAAAGTTTTCGAATGATTTAAAGACCAATAGCTAGCCATGATCTTTTGCGGCCCCAAAGTAGACTTTGGTATGATACGAAAGTCATTTATGGGTTTGTTTTGCTTTTCAATCAGCGCGCAAAGGAATATGGGTATGTAATACGAAACTTCATAGCTAGCAAATCGACAACAAAGCAAATTCATTCATTCACATCTTATAGAGGGTGTGCTCAACCTCGTTCCCAGGGCCTTTTGTCATATTGGGACGGAGTGGGGTGTGCTAACTTGGTTTGGAAATTGCCTAACTTTTATCAATTGTGTTGTTTCAATACAGTAAAAACCCGCATATAAGAAACTACCTTTTTCAAACCAAGCTATTTTGGGTCTTATGTAAATGATAAAATTCATGAAATCAAGCTGTAGGTTCTTAAATTAGCTTCTTAAGTCTTCTCAGAAAAGTCTTTTGCGCAACAACGTTTCTATCTGTGCAGCCTTTAAAATGTATCTGTTTAAATTAAAATACTGTGATAGAGGATGGAATAATAGCAATGTGGTGGAATCAGACTTGTTTAGGCCTCTTGGATGATTCAGGAGCATATTAAATTTGTCATTTTACACGGTAATCAAATTAATGTTCTGGATTGTCATAGCTAAAACTATATCAATGCATTTGTTCTTCAAAATAAGAACCTATAAAAACACCAGGGTGAAAAGGTTCTTTCATAAAGGAGTTAATAGTGAAGATTTCAGGCTGTAGGTTCTTATTCGAGGAAGGTTCTTATATGCGGGTTTTCACTGTATTCCATTGCTTTAGTTAACCTGCTCACTTCATCCTCAACGAGGCAATGAAATACCAAAAGAAAACATCCCAAATTAGGAGAATTCATGAAGGGAAGGCAATGCCAATTTTTTTTAGTTCTGGCTGAGTAACGCAGAACCAGAAATATTTTGGAAGTTGGTTTCTTGAGTGCAATTATTTTTACTGCTTGAATTTACTAAGGGCCTGTTCATATGGAGGCGAGCCAGCCCGCTTACCGGGCTGGCTCGGTAGGCGAGACGCTTTTCACCTTGTGTTCATATGGAGAAATTCCAGCCCGCTTGCCGAGACAGAAATTGGACACGTGTCAAAATTGGACACGTGCCCATTGTCTACCCATTGTCTAAAATAGGAGCGCATGAGCAGTAAAGACCTTTTCGTCTCGGTAGCCGGGATGGAGTGTTCATATGGGAAAATTTCCATCCCGCCTACCGAGATCTCGCCAGTGCTCCAGTGAGATCTCGCTAAGCGGGCCAGCCCGCCTGCCCATATGAACAGACAACGAATTTTGTATTAGAATTAGGGGTAAGGTGAGATCTCGGCAAAGAGCTCCAGCCCGGTAAGCGGGCTAGCTCACCTCCATATGAACAGGCCCTAAGTAGCTGGATTTAGCGGCGGTGAAGTTCGCATATTTTTTGGGAGGGGGTCAACAGGTTTTGATATCAACAGCCCCCCTCCAATTTCATCATACAATACTACAACAGTAAATAACAACAACTACAACACAATATAGCAACAAGCTTGTTTATTCAATTAACAACGAGATTGTTACAACCTTTCCAATGTTATTTACATAGCTACAACCGTTAACTCGATAATTTTCCAAATACATTCAAATATTTACAATCAACAACAAATACATAGCGAGGCCTGCCCTTCCGTGCCAAGCCATGTAGCTTTTGGTCGATTTTAGTTGGTACGGAGCATGGCACGACAATCAAACTGATTTGACAGTGAAAGATTTCATTACCGCTGCCCTAAACTGACTCACGCCTGCCAACGTGCGTTTCAGCTGCACAAAAGCACATTAACTGGACAGTGTCTCGGAAAACTCGTCGAGTGTGAATTCAGCTTAAACAAAAACCATCAATTGAAGCGGTTTCTATGTTGCCCAAACAAGGATAGCGTTTCATGACGCATGTGCCTTATTTGGACAAACGCGAGTCTGATTTAGGTAGGGGCAGTGAAAACGGTTCCAGTATCAGTCCAGCCTTATCATCCAGGTTTGACTCAACTACGGCATACTAACAATCAGACTGATTACAACATTATTTAGTTATGAGGATTTCTTTTCTTTTGACTGTAAATTTTGAACATTATTGTATATAGGTTTTAAATATTGTAAATGTGGTTTTATAGTTTGATTTAATTGATAATTTTATAATACTTTTTTTCTTACATTGTATATAAATGTTTTTATCGGAGGGCCCCTTGAAAACCAGCTTCTGCTGAAGGGCAACCCTCCTTAAAAGAATTAAATATGAAATATGAAATATATAGTTATCGCTATTGATAGACCTGCCGGACGGTCTGGTCTAACTGCGAACACTATGCTACGACTCGTAATCATACAGACACAGAAATCGGACTACATGTGCAAATGTGACAAAGTTATTTTGATTGTAATGGCGGATGGCCTAAGTGAAACTCCGGTGACGAAACGGCTCAAAATTCATGTTTCTAGTTCTTGAAGAACGGAAAAGAAACTGTGAGTACAAAGATTAATGTTTCTTTTAGCCATGAAGTGGAAATATTGCACTGTTATTCGTTTTAATAATGTGCAGTGCCACGACAGGAAACCAAAACAGATCGGACAGGTAGCCCAGTTTTTGTGTCTGTAAAATTATGAGGTCCCAACGATAGCTAGGATGAAAATCACCACTCTAACAACTACAACAACAAATTCTTCCAAGGACTGTCCATACAACTGTATGCTAAAAAGCTTCAATACATCTGTCAAATTTGCTATCTTAGTCTCACAAATGTGTCAATGAGAGTTGGAATCCTACGCATAATGTGTTTTGACTTCGATCTTTTCCAGGCAAATTGGACAAATGATGATTGCTTCACAACACACATCACAGGTTGCATGGCCACATTGAAACACCACACTCTTTTTGCTGTCAACACAAATTTGGCATTTTGAAGTATTTTCGATTGCAATCACTTTCGACTTCAATTTTTCAACTGAACGTAGAAGATTTTCAATGGAGTCCCAGCGTGGTTCTGCAACGAGTGCTAACTCATTTCCATCTACAGAAAGAAACAATATCATTTTTAGTTTTTATTCGTTTATACTTCAGTTACCGGCTAGGGGTGATTATTTCTGGAATTTTCTTTGCAACTTCACCAGCTAATAGATTAAAAAAGATTCACCAAGAAGTACATCAAAATCCAAAAGTTTCGGACGGTAAAAATTTGGGACAAAATTTTTTCCGAACTTTTTTGTCCGAATTACCTTCAAGAGGGTCCAAAAATCCTTTGGCAAAATTTCTTGATCACAGTTTTTTTAATTGAAGCATTCAGTGCCGATCTTTAGTATAACTAGGTTAATTCTATGCAAATGTAACCCATTTTAAGCAAGAGATTTCATCAATAAGCTGTAAACAAGGAAATTGTTTCCGATTTTTCCAAGAGTGTACGAAACTTCTTTGTCTGAAGTTTTTTGTTAGAACCTTTTTCGCCTGAAAAATTTGGATGTTAATGTTGCTGCCTCAAAGCAATCTTTTAAGAAATGAGATTTTAATACATCTAAATATTTTATAACAATAATCATAATCATAATCATAATCATAATCATAATCATAATCATAATCATAATCATAATCATAATCATCATCATCAGCCATTCAGCCCACTGCAGGCTGGTGGCCTCCCTGACGTTTACCAGCATAGCAATTTATAACAACAAGGAAGCAAAAAGCGAAACGTAAACAAGTTTACTACATTTCTTGAAATTCTTGAATATGTTAGAGATACATGTTAAATTAAATGAAAATTAGAAACTAACCACTGTCAATTTTTGCTGTGATGTCAACTTTGCACTGAAGACAGTGTTTCATTTCTAAACTGCAATCTGAAAGTAAAATAACTGTTGTTAGTCTATAACCCAAAAAAGCGAGAAGCATGTACTTGCAGCATAAAAAGTTTAAAAAAGGAGCAAGATCTGAATTGAAATCAAACAAAACAGAATGTTTATGGAAGGTTTTACAAACACAATGTTTGACAGACATGCAATAACTGACAAGAAACTCACAAGTGATGCTCAAGCATGGTTTCATACGGACTTGCTAGTCTCACTCTCTGTTTAGTCCCTCTGTTTAGTCCGAACAGTCCGGAAAATGAGAGATTTATCATTTTCCGGACTGTTAGGACTAAACAGAGAGTGAGACTTGTAGTAAGTCCAGGTTCATATAGAAAAGCATTTACTTGGATAGTAAGTTTAAAAAGACAGCAAGTACTTATTTGAAATCAATCAACAGATGATGTTTACGAAAGGTTTTACAAATATATCGTTTGAGGGACTTACGTTTACAAGAATTTTTGTGATTGCATGGCAAAAAACTGACTTCAGATTCTTGCTCATTGCAAATCATGCAATTTGGCACTCTCAATGCAACATCGGATCCAGTTATGTCACGCTAAAAAATGAGAGAATACAAATTAAAAATTCGTCAATTTCCGACAATCAAAACAAAATCATCAAATAAAGCAGCTACAAATTTCAAATTTATCACAGAGGAAACATAAGGGACGGGTCATTAATACTTGCCGGGGAGGGGGTGGAAGACATTTGGGAGGGGGGACCAAAATTTTACCTACTCAAAGAGAGGGGGGACGAAAAATAAAGCACATCT
>REGM01000047.1:1482490-1501061 GCA_004194415.1 Aurelia aurita
CGTCATATTTCTGCCTTAATAGCAATGACTTGTAAATGCTTTAGCACGTTTTATCCCTTTGGGAAGATGAAAGTGCCATCTCTGGGAGCATAACAACATTATTCTCGGAGATTTTATCCTCCCAAGAGGATAACACGTGCTAAAGCATGTGCAAGTTATTGCTGTAAGGCAGAAATATTTGGAAAGTTTGCTCGTGATTTTAGGCCTGTTTTGAAGGTTTCGTGAAGGGGCTTTCTCCAGAAAATCGCTCATAATTTCAGAATGGAGTGGCCGATTTCAGTTAGGTAAATTTTAAATTATAATTGAACATGTCAACCATTAAATAATGTATTTGTCAATATTATCGTTTTGATATCCAGGGAGCAGTGGCCTTTCAAACGGGGATTGTTTTTTCTGACTCACCCGGTATTAACTTCCGATAAATAGACGATCACGATATTAATTTCTGGCATAATCAACCGTGCTGAAGAATTTTAATGGACAAAAAGATATACCTTCCATGTATAAATAAAGATAAATATTTTGGAGACATACCTTGCAGACAATGCATATTTTGAAGTATTGCGAGCATTCTGAGCACGTGACAGTGTGTCCACATGACAGAAAAGTGACGTCACATTCATTTTCTTGACACAGATAACACAAACTGACTCCTTCACTTCTGCAGTAGCTGTCATCTGTCATTGCGGAATTTGTTGATCTTGTCCGTGTGCTGCGAGAGCTGTCAATGAAAATAAAAAACGTTAAATATAATCATGATAATGCCACGATAATTTTGCTTCAAGGGCGCGGGACAACTGCACACGGGACGCGGGACTGGTGCACTGACCAGCTTCGTGTCATATTCGACTGGCAGAAATTTAAAACACTTTTCAAATCCTAACTAAGCCAGTTTTACACCAACAAACTTTTCTCTGGTTCGCTACAATGATCCCCTGCATTCGAAGAAAGTAAATCGGGAGTGTGAACAATTGCTACGACTAGAGAACTGCGGAGAATCTGCACCTAGATAGTCAAGTGGTAGAGCGTAGGCGTATAAGGTCTCTGATCGCAGGCGATCGCGGGTTCGAGTCCCTCTCTGGTAGTTTTAACCGCGCACACATTCCTGTTCAGCATTGAAACTTTTTTCAAACCCAAAGTAAATTCTAGATAATAACCACCCCGTGGAAAAGCAGCTGATTAAAGATACAGGACATTGATTTTATGGCGAGCAAATCAATCCAAAATGCAGTCACAATTCCAGCCCGGCGTTACATTCAAAATTAGCGGAATCGACTCTAAGAAGGTTGCACTGTATTGCACTGTAACTAACTTAGATTTAAATTGATTTTCGTCAGCGTCCCACGAGTTCAGAAACGCGCATTGTTGGTCAGCAATGTTGTAATTAGTGTATTATAATTTTAATGATCCTTGATCGCTCTCCGATCGCAAGGAGAAAGTAATGCACGTGTCACGATGACGTATGGAGGTACTCTTTATACACTTCAGGAAAATGTCTTCATTAGAGCGTTACAAACATCTGCCAAAACTTTGTAGAGCGCGAAACAACGTAGACCCAGCATGGGGGCTTAAATAGTTTTCCCTTCGTATTTCATAAGAAACCAATATCAAATGGCAATTCATAAAGACAGCGGAGTTAGCCAATCACAACGCTAGCGTCACGTCACAGGGCCGTAAATCATCCATGCCTGATCCATACCCTGCCCTCGAAATTTCATACAGCCCGCTATTACGTCACATAGAAACACTTGGCGAAAAACTTAGAATTGAAATACGATAGCTGCATATATTGGTGACTGTTTGGCCGGTATGAATTTCCATTAATACATTTTTTTATTAAACGAATTTCCCCAGGCAGTACCGGGATATACAATGCCTTTGGTCTTTTTGCACAGCCCTTGCGAGCTCAGGCTGCACTGAAGACCACGGGCATTGTAAATCCCGGTGCTGCCCTTGCATTCGGTTAATAAAAAGTAAAGACCAATCTATACGGCAGTCTTTGATCAGAGAAATACCGGAACAAGAAATACGAATTGCATATGAAGCTCTTCAGGGTAAAACTTATGCAAAAACGATATCCAAAAATATAGAGTAGTGCCCCTGAAATCTTTTTGTCGATGCGATGTTTGATAAGCATGGAAAGAAGAATAGTTAGGATTAAAAGTAAATGATATTTTGGGTTTGCGGGCTGCGCCGTGGTTTTGAGGTAGAGGAAGTAAAAGATGGCACTAAAGGGTGGTCATGAAAGCTGGGAAGTACTGAGTCGACGTAAGGGTAACAGAACAGACTAAAATGAAATGACAGAAAATATAGAACATGAAAACCAATAAAATATAAGAATTAGGAATACATACCTGACAGATCCACCAAGACCTCTTGAATTTGATGCTCGAGTTCTGAGCAGGTCGGCATTTGATGGGAATGTTGGCAATGTTTTATATTCATTCACATTGCTGGGTATGTCTGGCTTTCTTTTACAATTCACATCTTCAAGATTTTCAATTTCCTTCAAATTTTCTTCCAGTTTCAAAGGCAAACTTCTCCTGTGTGGAATCTCATATCGTTGTTTCTGCAAAAGAATTACATCAAATTTGCAAAAATGTCTGTTTTGCTGTCGCACATACGGACAATCTTGTGATTTGCGACTAAAAATCGCATCAATTATCTTCAATTATCAATCAATCAATTATCTTCTTACGAACTTAAATAAGCAACTCAGATACATTTACATGTAGGAGGCAAATATTTGTCTTTTGGTTTTGCTCCTTGGAGAATGAGCATGCCCGCTGTCATTTTTTTAAGTTGAAACTTTGGGAAAACTTTCTAAAATTTTTATTTCTCTTTTGAGTATGTTCAAAAATAACTCCGAAGCAAAATAACCCGTAGCTCTAGAATGGTATGACCGATTTTAGTCAAATAAATGTTTGCATCTAAGTTAGGCTTTCTGCTACACAATGATTGTTGTTTCATTCAAATCGGTTGAGAATTCATGACTTTACAGTTCGGCAAACGCCGATACATCATTTTGAGACAACTGGTTTGCAAGAGACGAATTAGATTGCATATTATACCTTGGAATAAGCATTGCCATATCCATTATTGTCATATTCATTAATAGATTGAAGTTTGATGTCAATGAGTTCCATACTTCTAGGCCCAGTTCTCGTTGAGTTGCTCTCGAAACTAGAGGAATGATCTCTCTTGCTATTTGCTTCTTCCATGTTTGCTTCTTCCATGTTTGCCTAGATAATGATAATATTAATAATAATAATAATAATAATAATAATAATAATAATAATAATAATAATAATAATAATAATAATAATAATAATGATAATAATAATGATAATAACGATTCATCCACGATAAACCAAAGTTAACAATAACTGTAGATCAAAGACCCTCTGCTAACCATGTGGCTTTGCACGCCGTTGCTGTCCCAGAATGCACTGCAAATGGACTTTCAGATTATCTGAAAGTCTCTGATGCTAGGCCGGTGTTGTGCTGTTTTCTCATGCGCAGCACGCAAAGCCTCATGGTTAGCAGAGGGTCTTAAACTTAGTGGGACTATCGGGCGACATATAAAATGCGAAACTTTTTGAAAAATCACCAAAATTTGATTATATGACCGATCTTTGAATTTTCTTTGTGTGTATTTGTATCGAAGAACAAATAAATTTAATAGGTGACTGTTATTTTATTCTTTCGGGCGGGGGAAAGACGACGAAACTACAGCATAAAAAAACATGCGTATTTTGAGCAATATTATTTTACAAAATATCGAATTGTTAGCCAAAAAGCTATTTCTTGTGATTTCATATGAATTTTAAATCTTACATGATATAAGAGCTTCACAAAGGTGACAGGCAACTAATTTAAGTTGTACTGGGAGATAAACATTCAATTTTATAATCATTTCGTGTGATTTCGGAGTATGCTTCAAAACCAGGTAGATTATAAAAGCACAAATTCCCACAAATTCAAAGCTACTTAAAGACTTCAAGATTAATTTGGCTTTTGATACAAGTGTACATGAAGAAATTTTCATGATCGGTAATATAATCAAAGTTTGACGATTTTTCAAAAATGTACACTTTTTTGGGTCACTCGGTATATTCTAACAACAATATATACAACACTACTACAAACATAAAATAAAAACAAAGACCTCAGCAAGAAAAGATTTAAATAATGACTTCCAGTCCTGAAACTGAATTCAAGCTACAAGCAGCAAACGCTTTTTGCGCAAAGATCTATTTGTTATGCTTTCCGCCATTTTCCCAACACGGTTTGGTGATAAGTGATGCAACACCTCGGCAAAGAAAGTAGATAAGAAAGGAAATTAACGAACACCATTTCTTAGAAAGTTAGACTTACTTTCGAAAGAGCACGTTTCTGAATCTTAAAGGCAACTTTCTCTTCTTTGAAGTAAACGGTGCAAATCCCAGTTTCTTGATAAATGTACTGCAGGTTGCCAATCTTTCCAACAAGCTAGAAAAGATTAAATTTTCGTAAAAAGAAGCATTTCTTAAGGTACAAATTTCAATTCAGATCAACTAAAGGAGTTATACGAACTATTTCTATCCCAAACGGCATTGCTCGTTCTACGAAGCAACATAAACATATGACATCAACACAGACCAGCTTTTGTGTTCTTAAAAATCACAAAAGTTTACCTTAACTGCTTCGTGGCCTTTTGAAGCCAAACTAGCCAGTCCAACATTGCTGATACATACGGCATCACCAACAACGAAATTCTGGCAGCATTCTGTTTCTTCTGAAGGTAATGCTTCAATTTCATTCTCGAGAGATTTCAATGTCCTTGCTGACGAACATGAGATGATTGAGTTATTGGGACTGACTTTTGTTGTTGCTGTTGTTCTCTTTGTCACGGCACCAGACGTGCTGTCTTCAGCTAAGGGCATATTTTCTTTAAATTGGCGTGCTCTTTTCCATGGTTCTCTCCATGTGCTCTCTCCAGCTAACGGCATACAGGTCGACAGATCCATTAAATTTGGCTGGCTGACGAATGCCTTCGACGTCTTTTTAACTTCGAAATTCAAACTCATGAAACTCTTCTCTCTTTGAGAATGACTAAAAGTAGGCCTATTGGTGACAAAATTATCTCCTCTCGAAATCGCTGCTTGGGTATATGATGGTTTCATCGACCCAGCATGAATCGGGCTCATTATTGTTTTGTTTCCTTTGTTTCGTCCTGGTCTTTGTTCTTCCGGCCATTGTTCTGCGTCCGTTGTTTGCAGTAGTGTGGTCGTTCTCTTTGTGCAGCCTGTTTGTGATGACATCGGAAGGGTTCGATGAAGGGGAGCCGGCGTGAAAGAATAACCTCGTTGTCGTGTGATGACGTCATTTGATTTGATCAAACAAGGAAGGTGGCTTTTGTAATACATGGGGCCATATCCAGGCACTTGGCACCGAATGTCCACCTTCAAAGGAGAGAAGTCATTGAGTGGAAGGTCTTTCATGTACAAGTCATAGATCATTTAGCTATTCTACGAAAGAGTCTGGATAGAGCGATCTTATTATTATACATTTTTATTCGAAATGTTCAATTGAGCAGCGCTAGAGCTTCTATCACTGTTGTACACATTCGAAAATTCGTCAGATTTGTTTACAACTTATAAAAAATATCGTTCGATCTTTTGCAGAACAGCTAAAAGGTCTATTATGGGAAATAAATGGAGATATAGCGATCTAGTCTAAAAAATACAACAAAACAACGTCACGCGGCACTTAGAATTCCATTGTTCGATCGTCTATGGAGAATAATCCCTTCCGTTATCATGTCACGCAAAATTAGGCAAGTAGCATATTCCAATTTGAGCCTCGTTCATTCGTTTAAACTCTGTCGGAAGCGAGGGAAACCGAGCCGATAAATAAATCAATGAATCAATTGAATCAATAAATCTAAGAAATAGTCAATCAATCAATCAATCAATCAATCATCGATTAATTAGCGAATAAAGAAATCAATAAGACAATAAATCAATAATCAATAATTAAATAATGAATCATGTTAAAAATCAATCAATCAATCAATCAACCAATCGATCGATCAATCGATTAATCATTCATAATCATTTAATAATGACGCAACAATCATGATTAACAATCACTGAAGCAGTGTTAATGATTACCTTGGAATCTTTGCCCAGCTGATGAACTGTTTGTTTGTGGCTCTGACTCCACACGATACCAACAGCACTAAAAGCATTGCCAGTATTGCTTTCGTAATTAATGATTCTCCCAAACGAGAGATCTAAAGACTGAAAGCCCTTTTGGGGGGAGATGTTACGCACAATTGTTGCACCAGGGAAGAATCCACGTGATTTGATCTTCTTTGAGTCACTTCTCTCAGGAACCACTGTCCTAAAAATCGAGATATTTAAAAAACATTTTTAGTGTATTGTAACCAGGAGAGGTGCCTAGTCATTGGAAGAAGAGAAGATTTAGAAGAGAGAGAGAGAGAGAGAGAGGTCACAACGATTAATACATCTCTTAAGGGCTTGTAAGTTATAATAATGGAGGGCCCCTTGAAAATCAGTATTGCTGAAGGGCTACCCTCCTTAAATATTTGAAATCAATCAATCAATCAATCAATCAATCAATCAATCAATCAATCATGGGGGGGATAATGCGCATGGGAGGTTGCTGCAGAGGAAAGACGTTCTAGGGATGCAGGAGCTAGAGTGCAAGACAGTGCGAGCTCTTGTTGTAGCTACAGGCTAGGGATGGTTTGTAGGAAGCTAAAAATACCGGGCGAGTCAACAAAATTTCAAACGATTGCAAGCCTATGATTGGCTAGCTAGTCATCAGATTCCTTCAAACTGATTCTTATTGTATATATGTCAGTTTAGACAAGAACATTTTTTAGATAAAAACGGTCATATTGTCTGTAATAGTATTGCCTGGGGAAGATTTTAAATCAATCCGTTTTGTACATAAACATCTGTGTTTGTGCAAACAGTTGTGCTGCAAAAGGCGCTAAAAACGAGGCTAACTACGGTACTCCACTATGCATGTGTACATTTACTTATAGGTCCCTATGTAGACTTTTCGTTCTTTTTCGTTTTTCTTTGTATTTAGATGCGTATTATTTTGTCTCCTTTGAAAATTGTAAATATTATAGCCAGTATTTAATTTTCTTTTCAACAGGGCCAATTGTAAATCAGAACTTCTGTATTGTTACCCTGTATAAATATGTTTAAAATAACAAAATGAAATGAAATAAATTAAACGTTTAAGAAGGATTGGTGTTTGAAGCCGAAACAGAAATGGATTTGTAAGGCCTGAAATATGTAAACAAAGCATACCAGGTGTCGAAGCGATCAACCTTGCGTCTGAATTGGTGAGAAACGTCATGCACATCCGACATGTAACACTTCGTGCATAGCGAGTAATTTTCACACGGGATGCAATTCCAGATCAGGCCAATTATATCTTCATCACATTCTACACATATTGTATCGTGTGTATCATCTGCGAGAATGAAAAGCAAATGAAATGGAATTAGCGGAGAAGTGGCAATCTCGTCCCCAGAGTGAGTTCGTTGCTCTACCTCTATGAGTTCGTGACTAGCGTATGACGTAAGAACACCCTGGGAACGAGGTTGGAGAAGTGGATCATTAACAAACATTCAAACATGCTTTGAAATTGATCGAACTACATTAATATCCAATGTTTCGGACGGAAAAATTTCGGACAAAAAACTTCGGACAAAAAGTTTCGGACATTTTGAGAAAAGTCGGAAACAAGTTTCTTTTTTACAGCTCCTACTGAAAGTCGTTTTGGGCCTAGATTCTTTTTGTCTTGCTTTTCATTCAACGCACAAAGGATCACGGTTAGCAATGGGTCTTTAAGACCAAAATAATGTACACCAGAAAGGCAAACATTGGCACAATCGCAACAGACAAAGGGAACTAAGAAAGACAAGAATGACTTACCATTGCTCGTGGCATCATGTGCTAATATTTCAGAGATTTCATCTTCCCCAACTTGATAAGAGCCACATGTCCCATTGTCCCAAACAACATTGACTATTTCATTTCTGACCTTGACAACTGTCCCTAACAAACCGTCACTGACATCTTGCTCACCAAACTTCCAATTATTTCCTCGTACAACTCGAACTCCTTGTTTTGCATACATCTTTATCCTATGATAAATTAGCCATAATAAATATCTGTAAATATAAACTCGTCATTAAATGATTTTTCTTTTACCCGTCTTTTATAACACGCTCTGTGTTTACAATGAAACAAAGTCAGCGTTCTCAAAAAGGCGGATAGGTGCGAAACTACGGCTTGCGTAGTAGGTTCAATGTCGATTCTCCCTAGATGTGTTCGCTAGGCATGCCGGGTGTAAAGGCTCGTTTAAACATGAGCAAATTTTGTAACAATAGCATGCGTTGTTTTTGAATGATGGGCCAGTACAAAACGATTGGCAATTTCAAACAAAGGGATTCTTACAGCTAACTAATCAAGCCGCGAATATAAACAAAGCAGACCAATAAAGTTACCGTGGAGCCTAAGTAGGTAAATCATTCGTTGTGCATGCGAAAATGAGCTGTTAAGAGAAGACAAAAGGACATATCGAAAGTGGCAAGATATATAAAAACATCTGTCTTTTAAATCTTATTTTCTCACCTTAACGGTAAGCAATGACAATCATTGCATGTTTTGCGTATAGTTGAAACACTTAACTCTCAGCTTGGGAATTAGATGAATAAATTAAGACGACAGATACTTCAGTGTGCAATTCGCCTTTCAATGTATGCCCATGTCTTCTCTCGATAAGCACTTTTCGTATGCACAATAAGTGAGATAGCCACCCAGGTTTTAGGGGAACATTTGCGGGCTGCTTTGTTTGCATTTTCGGCTTGATTAGGCCGTAGAAATCATTTTGTTTGCAAGCAATGTTAGACTGACCAATTAGAAGAACCCATTCGATAACCTCGTTTAGTTTTAAGCAGGAAAACTGCAAGTGTGAAGGAGAAATAGCAAAACATTGTGGTCGGCTGCGTAGGTTAACTGCAAGTGTGAAGGAGAAATAGCACAACATTATAGTCGGCTGCGTAGGTTAACTGCAAGTGTGAAGGAGAAATAGCACAACATTATGGTCGGCTGCGTAGGTTAACTGCAAGTGTGAAGGACAAATAGCACAACATTATGGTCGGCTGCGTAGGTTAACTGCAAGTGTGAAGGACAAATAGCACAACATTTATGGTCGGCTGCGCTGAAGTGTGAAATCTATTCTTCAGAACAGAAAATCCCTTTGTGATGTCAGACACGTGACTCTTTTCTTTTACAAAATTCAGCTTAGCTTGCAAAGATGGTGAAGAAATTCAGGACCAGATGTGTAACCTCGAATATAGACTAGAGGAAATTTAAAGGCATGCATATTTTCAGAGTTTAACCGAAAGGAAATATGAGTTACCAAGCTAGAAATCTAAGATTTTACCAAAGCTGTTCTTCCTATATAAATTTACAGAACTACAGTTGCTCTCGAGAATTTGCGACGTCATTGCTAACCATCCTTTACACAACCAAAACTCCATTTTATATACTTGCACTGCTAATGTTTTGTTTCTTATCTTTCGGGTTTTATCCGGCGATTTAATGTCACCAGCGACACGCAAAAAAACGAGCAGTCGGCCGATTTCTCACCAACTGATTTTTAAAGAATTTTTCAGCAAAATTTCGAAGCATGTTGACAGGATCTTGTTGGTGTATTTCTTAACCAATTGGCAACCAAACATAAGTCATAAAAAGGAACTGTTTGACAAGAAATGTTTAATATAAGATATTTCTAAACCCATTGAAGTTATCAAAGATAGGAAAGAAGAAAATACACGTATTCTTTTTTATAAGAAACCGCTTATGAGAAACTCAACTCTCAGATCGCCAAAAAATTAAGAAACTCCAGTAAATATAACTTAAGAACCTATTTATTTTTAATAAAGTAAATCCTTGGCATAGTTTTACTTTATTTTCACTTGTTTCTTATATCATATCACTCGGAAGAAACTTGAGTAATGTATAAACATTTGAAAGGCTTCAAAAACTTTGTTTTGAAATGTTCACGAGGGCACAGGTAGTAAACATGAAGATTTTTACACTCTGAGTACTCAAAATCTGATAAAGCTTAAGAAACTTTCAGTAATGGCTCAAATTCTCAGTTTCTTATAAAAAAATACGTGTATAAAAAATTTCAAAACAAAGCGAAATGTCTTGGCTGAATTTTCTGACTAAAAATTTGAGCTTTCAAATAGAAGCTCTGACTAAAAATTTGAGCTTGAAATAGAAGTTCTGTCTTTTTTGCAAGGTCAATGAGAGTTCTCTTATCTTGTATATGTCTTCGATTGCAGTTATTTATGAAGCGATAGGAAAGAAGAAAATAACAAATTCAAACTTACCGAAAACTTTTTGTTGATCTTTCTGTTTGTTGATCTTTCTGTTTGTTGATCTTTCTGAGTGAAAACTCGAGCTTGTTAGAAGAGCTCTGTCAATCTTGTCGGGTCACCACTGGCTCTCATGGACGACAAAACATTAGAGCGAGGTTCTCATTTATAAATGTGTGCTTGATCAATTATTTAGACACCGGAGGAAAGACTTCAATCAAGACAAAAGGTTTTGATGTTCAGGATGCGCTGGGAGAAATATAGCGTTTGGCAGTTGTTGGGGTCTTTCTAAAAGAAAACCGTGAAGTAAATATCATCACGTGACAGCTAGCCTAAGAAGATAGAATAATCGATGGGAAATAACATGCGGGAATGACGAGAGTTCTTATTTTGGAAGTTTCGATAACGTAGGATTTTTCTGACGATGTAAACAATAGTACACATTTTGAGTGAATTCCCCAGAATGTTTACATTCAATATGCTAGATTAATGCTGAGCAAGGGAGAAGAAGTGCAAAAGGAAATATAATTTTTGGATTTTGGGACATTTGTGGCTCTTATTCAGCTAATTAGTGGACGGATAACTTATATACGTAATCTCTCAAAATATTATAGTCTACTGATGAAAATCCTCCTGAATTCTGGGAAAATGACCCTCGATAACATCTTTCCGTAATCGTCTTTGTTTCTAATTCGAATATTCACGATTTACCAGAGGGACTGATAGTTCAAGCTTTTAAAGGAGCACGCGGATGAGTCACGTGATCAAATTTCAATGCATTTTCCCGTCCTTTTTGCTTACATTCCTAATGCTCCTCCGCATAACGAAAGCTACGAGCAGTCTAAACAACTCTCGAGGATTGCCAGACCTGCCTAAAAGACACTTGGTATACGGCTCAGTTGGATGGCAGAAGATTTTAATAAAGCTTCTATGATGGCTGGTCGTTTTTCTTATGTCTCGTTCAATTCCTACCCTGACCATCCCCCCCGGGCAGCCCGGGGGTCAGCAAAAATTGCTTGCACAAATGCCCGGGGGCGGGGGAAATTTTTCTGGCGAATGCCCGGGGGCCGGGCACTGAAAATATGCCATATTCCCAGTAACTGTATAATGAAAAGCTCCCGATGTTGTATAATGCCCCGGGGGCCGGGGAAAAATTTACTGTCAAATGCCCGGGGGTGGGGAATAATTTTTGAGCAAATGCCCGGGGGTGTCCCGGGGGGGGGATGGTCAGGGTAGGAATTGAACGAGACATTAGTCTCTGTTGCGTCTTGTTCACTGCCATCTTCATCACCGCTTCCACCACAGTTTTTCCGTCGGTTTCTTGTACCTAACTGAATTGAATTTCCACGCAACATGTAAATTAGGATTTAGCATGTCACTCATCCACGTGCGCCTTTAATATGTGCGTGTGCGTGTGCGTGACAAAAAGGTCTATTATCTTTCTTTTAATAACGTCATTCTGTCACGTCAGTCTGACGTGGAACAAATCATTTATTTTTGGATAAAAAAGAACAAAAAAAGAAACTGGGCGAAAAAAGGCACGGATTAACCCAAGGATATTTGTCAACACTTATTTTACAATGTCCATCCCAACGCAACCTTAGACCTACCTGGAAAGTCAATCTGTAATGAGAAACAAAATTTTGTGCCATTTTAAGCCAATCTGAAGGGCGTGGTCACAATGTTTTTCCGGGGGAGTACCCCCTGACCCCCCTTTTCTTTAACCTGTACAAGTATGGGTCCAATGCCCCTTTCTGGGGGCGATTCCCTTCTCGAGGGGCTTTCCGGAATACTTTTGCTTGCACTCATTTTTTTATAAGACACTAAGGTTCGGGGTTGGTAAGCAGCTTCTTAAATTTTAGGCCATTTTGCTACCAAAAGTTTCTTATGTGTTTCTTATATTGCTCATGCCGTAAGTATAGAGCAAATAAATTTTTATCAGGAGGGCTTCCAAATTACTTCGTAAGATCTCAAAACATGTTATAGCATAATTCGCACCCAAAACAATGCCAAAACATCCACTATCCTTATTCAATGTCAAAACATTGTCGAGTGACCTGGGAAAATTAAAGCTACAAATTACAGCAGTTTCTTAGGGGCCGATTACATGGAGCGTGCTAGCCTGGTTAACCGAGATGAAGGTTTTCACCCAGGATCCCGGGGTCAATAGCAGTTAGAGTGTTTGAGAGAATTTCGATTACATGGCAAGCGGGCTGCCTGGTTAGCCGAGATCTCGTCTGCTGCCTACCGGGCTAGCCCGGCAAAACGGGCTGGAAGTTACACATTCTTCTGATGCAATCGATTTAAGACCGGGCTGGCCCGGCAAAGCGGGCTGAGAAATCTGCAACGCATGCGCTTTATGAACAGATTATACTATTACGGCGCCAAATATTTCACAGCCCGGGCTGGAATTCTCCATGTAATCGTTCAGATCATTTCAGCCCTGTTAGGTGAGCCAGCCCGCTTAACCAGGCCAGCCCGCCTCATGTAATCAGGCCCTTAGCTTTTTTAATTCAGGTAGGGTAGTTTCTTAAGTTTTGAAAAAAGGAGGCTACCGTTTCTTATAAGCTGTTTCTTGTAAAAAAATGAGTGCACTTATAAATAAATGATACTCGCCATGAATTTAACAAAGAGTGTCACGATACGACGGAGTAATCCTATTTCGGGTTGGGCGATTCTCGATGATATTTTGATGAGACAAAGACAAATTAGAACATATTGACCTATGTGGGGCGGCCCACATAAAATATTAACATTGGAAAAGTAGGTTTTTCTTTGTTTCATATAAATTTGAAAACACTTGGATGTACGAAGCCATATGGTTCGAATCCTATTACTTAGGAAATCTATCTTCAAATATCGTGCTGAAGAGGCTTTAATCGCAACATGAGCAGAATATGTTACGATCTTCGACTTCAATCAAATGAAAGATGTTGAACAACCCCTCATTACCCTATGGTCAGGGCCGCAAACCTAGTAATAAATTTGATTGGTCGAGAGCGTTCGAAACTGACGCAGGTGTGGGGAATTATTTCTCAGTACAGACTGCTTAGACCAAGGGCACCAAGCTGAGCAGTAAGTGTTTTAATTACACCCAAAAAATACGAGAATTGAATCGCCTGCCAATCGGCTTCTGAACCAAATAATTAAAATGCCCGAGGCAGATGTTTAGATATATCCTTCTTCTTTCGGTATATGCCCATGTCTTCTCTTAAAAACCATTTCTGGAATGCACAACGAGCAAGCTAGCTACCTGGGTTTCAGGGCAACTTTTGCGGCTTTGTTTGTTTTGAATTACTGGTTGAGAGAATTTCTTTTGTCTGCAATCGCTAATCGCTTTGAATTGCGGTGTCAATCAAACGCAACTGATGCTATTGTGTTACAATATCTGCCCTTGTTCCCTAAAACAGGATGGCGTCGTGTTTTCAACGATGCTGTGACGTCATGCCGTCTGTATCAATCGACAAACTTTTGTATCAGCATTTAGCTGAAGGGCTCAGCTATTTTTTGAGATGTTGTTTGGACATTCCAGATACAATCTGTCAAAGCAAAACTTGATCAAGAAGGAGAGAAGGGCCGCAAGGAGAAGCGACAACAGCGAGAGACTAGCAGAGTAAAATAGCAAGAGAAAAGTGCCATTTGTCACAAGAGAGGTCAGAAACACGCTGCGACATGCAATGAAAATTGAAAGATTTGCAAAGCGATAACAGAAACGATGGATACAGGTCCCCAAACACATTGGCATATACAAGACAAACAAGAAAATAAAACAAAGCAAATCAGCAGAGTTAACAGTAGCTTAGCTAGGGCCACTGGGGCGATCTAATTCTAACCTATTGTATTTGATGTTCTTGATCGATTAAAACAAAGGGAACATAAGTAGCGCGTGTCCCACTTTTGTTCTATGTTCAGACTAGATCGATATGTCTTCGTTCATCTACTTTAAGTGCAAGTGACACATTTTTTAGCAATTTTCTGTTATTTGCATAACTGACTTCTTTTGACCACCAATGATCGACAAGAAAAATGAAAAAATCTTGCAGGCATATTTGTTTTCACTCAATCTCTCGAAATAATCATTAAAATGAGGTGCTAAATATTTGTCACTTGCACTTTAAGCAAGTTTTCTATATTTTTAATATATATTCCATTACATTTCGTTATCTATTTTAGACATTATACATAGTTATATATAGTTATATATAGTTATATATAGTTATATATAGTTATATATAGTTATATATAGTTATATATAGTTATATATAGTTATATATAGTTATGTGAAAGGAGATTATGATATACACGTTTTTTAAGCAACATGGATCAGACCATAGTACTAAAAGTTTCTTAATTTCAAATGAAAATTTCCGCTTTTTGGTACCAAAAGTTTCTTAATTTGTTTCTTATTTTTGAGTGCACGAATTATGATGTAGTTTCTAACACTGCTTTAAAAATATGTTTCTTGACATATACATCAGTTAGGAAGAAAGTGTTTTGTTAGGTTCAAAACGTACGACCACAGTTAATTTTACTCAAGAATATAAGAGTTCAGCGACATATTTGCTGTTACATCTTTGAATTTAGTATTCAAAAATTTCTTAGCTCTTTTCGAACTTGGTACTAGCGTTTCTTAAATTTTTGGCCATCCTAGTATTAATTTCTTATAAATCAGTTTCTTATATAAAAAAACGTGAATCGCAAACAGCCCCATAAGTTATGTAACATAAAATAATGACGGGTCCTTTCACTCACGTGCGAGGACGTCGAAACCACCGTACGCATCCACAAGCAGCTGGAAATCGGAATCTTAAAATGGTTAAATAAGGGGTGCCGGCTAACAACATCAACAGAGATTCCGAAAGAGATCAAAGTATTTCTAACGACGCAGGTAAGAGGTCGAATAGTTAGAGACCCCGAACAGTTCCGATCTCGATCATAACGAAATGATGCGAAGGTACTGAGAGCAAACTGAGCAACTGTCAAAAACGACGTTCATTCATGGCTTTTTGCGAAACAAGGAGAACTTTCGAAACCACCAGAATCTGATGACGTCAAAGCAAAGGAACGAGGCAAAAAGTGCAAAATGCATTAGCCTAATTTCCAGATGGTCATACAATAGTACGACAAGTGACGCGTTGCCTTCTTTTGTTATATTTCTAGACTATATCGCCATCTCCGATCACTTACAGGGTATCCCAAAATTCTGTGCCCCGTTTGTGTGGCTGCTGTGAAGGAGCTGTAACTTCCATTGTCCCATTTTTCCCCAGTTTCATAGGACAGGTTTCAACTTAGATTTTGAGACCTTGTTTGAGTCAATCTAACAAGTGGTTGCTGAGTTATGGTACAGGAAAATAAAAATAAGTGGTTGCTTAAAAAACAGCACTTCCCTTTATTCTCCAGCAATGTCAAAATCAAGTAAATTTTGAAAGAAAGGGTCCTAGAGTTGTGTTCAAATTTTCTACATTTGTAAAGGGTTAATAGTGTTGTCTTATAGATAAGCAATAGTGTTAATTCTTTTAAAAATGTAGACAAAATTCGAATGAAACAGGCTCACGAAATGACAAAAGTGGGATTCGAACCCCGTCCACAGACTAAGCTTTTCCCAATTGAGCTACATGGCGGGTGTGGATTCTTCTCAGTGCTCTGGTCATAATAATCGCTCGCTCATACCGCCGATATAGACTGATTACACGAGTCTCGGTTTTCCGCATTGAATTGAATGATAGTTATGGCTTCAAACTGAGACTCATGACAATATAGCTTCAAAACAGAGACTAATTAGGCCTAATGCGCCGCATTTAGAGCGCATCCAATCAAATCTCGACTTTCTTAATAAGGTTAGACCACGTGCCTATTCTTAGCGTTTGATTGGCTCATTAGATCAAAGTTCGACTTTTCGAAGCGAAGCAACGTTCAAAGCGACATTCGATTTTTCTTATCGACGTTCGAAGGAAAGAAGACGTTCGATTTTTCTTCAGATTTTAGTCTGTTTAGAATCTGGTTGGTTGTGAGTCCTTGAATGAGAGAAAATAAAAACATCAGATTGAAAACGTTGAAAGAATTCATACAGACGACATGTCACGTCACTTGATCAATTCGCGCTCGAAAATCAGACTTGGGATGAATAAAGCCATTACAAAGTATAGCGTCGCACTGGGATTTTGAGACTGTCTCGTTTATTTATCGCAATATATCAATTCAAAAAGCTTGGAGGCTGCTCAAATTATTCAAAAACTTTAGCAGATAGATAGGCGAATGTCTAAAATGAAGGTTGACTTTTAAGAAGCGACGAGCAACTCATAGCCGACAGAGTTTGTGGTGCTAACTACGAAATTGTCGACGCAAAGGCAAGTTTTTCACAGCTTTCTTGGTCTAAATTTTTGTTTTGCTTTTAAAAACAGCATTTTTGTGTGTTTATTTCATAGATTTAGGTCTGACTGACAATTGCTACCTATCCTTTCCCTACTCACTATCGCGAGGTAGAATAGAGGAGCAATTTTATGCAACTTTTTGCAAATTTCCTATAGAAATCAATAGAAATTTTCTGAAGATTTACCCCAAAACAAGATGGCGTCGTGTTTTATACGCTGCTGTGACGTCATGCCGTCTGTATCAATACAAGGAATCACGTCGTCAGTCTACCGCCGATATACGTTTAATTGAAGCATTTTTTGATCCATCAGTTATAATGATTAGGATGGTAGTATTGAGCACTTGTCGAGCTTAACTAAGCATGAAACAAGGTTGAATGAATAGCTAATGAATATGGCGGGTAAGTTGAACCAGGAAGCAGTTATGCCTAATGAAGCCCTGATACCAGTCGCACACGGCCTTACAAATCTAGTTGTAAAAGAAAACGAAGTCTCAAAATTGAGTTTCAAACTAAGTTGCTTTACCTTTGTTCTTATTTTACGAAGAAGAGTGAACATTTTAGATAAGCAATGCTGCAAACTTGGTTTTGAGAAGATGGCGTAGCGGAAAGCTTTCTCAGGCAAATCGAATTGTAGAAGAAAACAAAGTTTACATTGAGTTTCAGACCAACTTGTGTTTTAGTTTTATCCTATTTACTGTACACACGAAATGATCTACGAAGTACTGTGAATGGGTTTTGATAAGCGGTGATACAAACTTGGTATTGAAGAAACAGAAGGATATTTTATCTAAAAATACAACCCTTAAAATTGATGTACAACTTGCTACCGAAGTTTTCTCAATATCAACAAAAGTGAGTATTTTCTTTTCTTTTCCTCGCAAAGCAATTTCTTTAAACAAATTAATAGCCCATCGCTATTTCATTCTTACGGGATAGATTAGAAGACATATATTGTAAATTTTTATGTGGAGGGTCCCTTGAAAATCAGCCACTAGGCTGAAGGGTCATCCTTCTTAAAGGGGATAACCTGAGCTAAACGATGAGATCTCATAGGTGTATAAATAGCCCATTGTATTTGATAATCCGACGCGTGCCCAAAGAAAACAATCGCGTGGTTAGGTTTTTCTTTGTCCTTTTTATAGACATCGCCATATAGCTTAGGTCACTCACTTTAATAAATTGAAAAAAAATTACTGCACGAAAAAGCATATTTTGAGCTATAGTATTAATACGAAATATCGTTTTCTTGAGAAAACAGCTATGATTTGCGATTTCATGCGAAAACTCGAGTCCTACATGATATAAAAGCTTTGTCAAGTATGCTTCAAAACCAATTTAAGTGATAGTGCAGGATTAACATTCAACTTGCTTTGAGAGTATGCCTAAAACCAGGTAGCTTGTAAAAGCACAAATTCCCACAAATTCATAGCTATTTAAATATTTGCAACATGTCTCAAATAAATTTGGTCCTTGACAAAAAAGCATATGAAGAAATATTCATGATAAATAATATGAAGAAATATTCATGATAAATAATATGAAGAAATATTCACGATAAATAATATGAAGAAATATTCATGATAAATAATATGAAGAAATATTCATGATAAATAATATGAAGAAATATTCATGATAAATAATATGAAGAAATATTCACGATAAATAATATGAAGAAATATTCATGATAAATAATATGAAGAAATATTCATGATAAATAATATGAAGAAATATTCATGATAAATAATATGAAGAAATATTCATGATAAATAATATGAAGAAAT
>REGM01000047.1:1505630-1525648 GCA_004194415.1 Aurelia aurita
ATTGATGACGTCATACAATTTAAAAATTGCTGATGTAAGCAAATATAGATAAATTATATATCAAATGACAGCACAGGGCCATCAGTTTAAATATTTTCAGTTTAAATATTTGTCCGATGCGCAGCGAATATTTTGGTTTATGCGAAGGAGGAGAGGAGATGCGGAGGAATGAGCGAAGGAAAAAGCGGAGGAGAAGGGGAAAGAGAGAGAAGAAAGAAAGCTTTCTTCTCTCTCTTTCCCTTCTCCTCCGCTCATTCCTCCGCCTTTTCTCTCCTCCTTCGCATAAACCAAAATATTCGCTGCGCATCATATTCGCTGCGCATCGGACAAATAAAACTGAAAATATTTAAACTGATGGCCCTGTGAATTCAGCCCACACAGATTAAATCTCATAGACAATCGAAACTCGACTTAAAGTGACTGACCTGAACTATATGGCGCCCGTCTATAAATAGGACCAAGAAAAACGTAAGCACGCCATTTTATTCTTTAGCTTTGCTTTCTTTCGCCACACGTTGGATTCTCAAATACAATAGGCTATTTATAAACCTATGAGATCTCATCTTTTAACTCAGGTCATTCACTTTAACTTAAAAAAACCAGCGAAAGATTTTGCATTACGATATTTTGAAAGCAATTGAATAAATTTGTCTCCTGAATGAATAACAACAAATAAAGAATCGAACATGCTGGAATCAAAACTGCCGAATGATAAATTGAGAAAGTCTCCAACAGATGCATCCCACGTGCCTTCCCCTACACAAGAAAAAACACTCCACGTACCTTGTACACAAAGAAGTCCGTTCTCTTTCAAAGCGTTCTTCATTAAAACATAAAACGATTCACCGAATAACCGCTCAGCAGGGCCTAAAGGAGAATATATCAAACTCAAACCAGAACAAAATATGATTAAAATCTAAACAATAGGATTGCCGAGGAAAGGACTTTGTCTCAGGGCAATTGGACTTGCTACAACCGTCTCTCTCGCGGAAAAAAACGGAGAAAGGTTAGGGTTAGGTTTTTTCCGCGAGAGAGATTTGTAGCAAGTCCACAGGGCGATAGGCAAAAATTTTGAATCCTGTAGGAGCTTGATCTGAGACCCAGGTAACAAACTGAGTGGTTGGACTGGTTGAGCAATTAATTTTAGAGCATGCACCAAAACCAGGTGACAATCAAAAGGGAATTCCCACAAGCGTGAAGTTACATAATGGATCTCTTTAAAATACTTTTTACCTCGACGCAAAATGAAATAGGAATTGAAATTCGACCAACAGAAATTTTCAAGATCAGCAACATGATCAACTTTTGGTGGATTTTCAAAAAGTTTCACTTTTTTGGGTCGCCTGGCATTTGTAGCCTTATTACCTCAGTTATTTGTTGACATGCGTTTTAAGTAAACGAAGACAAGCAAACAAAGTCATGTGATAAGTCTAACACATATGTACCTTCGGGATCACTGATATCAGCAATTATGACGTCATACTTCTTAGGATGGTCTTCCAAGAATTTGATTCCAAGATGTTGACATGCGTTTTAAGTAAACGAAGACAAGCAAACAAAGTCATGTGATAAGTCTAACACATATGTACCTTCGGGATCACTGATATCAGCAATTATGACGTCATACTTCTTAGGATGGTCTTCCAAGAATTTGAATCCATCGCTTATATGAAGTGTTAATTTGTTGCTTTTGAAACCAGTAGCCATTTCCGGGATGAATTTTTTGCTGACGTCAACAACCATCTACAAGAAATTCATTTAAGTTAGGACATTTGGTCTGATCATATAGTCAATGCCTGATGTGAGAATTTTTGAAAAAATATCATAATTTCAAAGCCCTCTAAATTTTTTTATTTCAAAGCACCTAACATTTGTGTAATTCCATGATTCTTAAATCTGTGTAGTAATCAAAGGTTCCCAGCACTATCACATTTATAAAAGCCTTCTGCAGGTTCCCAAGCTCCCTAATATATTTAGAAATTTAAAGTTCCAAACATGCGTTTCGAAAAGACTTTCAAAAATATAGAATGCTTCCTTTAACTGTATTAATCCGTCTTTCATGCAGGAGTGTTTTATTAGAAAGGACACCAAATATAACCTGCGGATGAAAGACTTATTGCAAATTCCTGTAACAAAAAGTTATATGTTTGGCATTGATTCTCTGACATTTCGAGGCAGCCTTTTATGGAACAGCATAGCATGCCTGATTTGATAAAGAGCGCCTCATCAGCTGCTATATTCAAGAAAAACATCAAAAATTGGAGTGGGGAAAACTGCAATTGCAAGATTTGTAGATAATGATTTAATGTAACTAGTATATTATATTGTATTATAGGTTTTTTTCCTGTAAATAGTTGGTGTAAATTAGTTCCCATTCTTGTTGTAATGCAGAACTAGAGCTTTGACCAACTTAAAATAAAGAGATTATTATTATTATTATTATTATTATTATTATTATTATTATTATTATTATTATTATTTTGACTTTATTATACTAAACAACCAAGACGAATCAATCTTTACTTGCAATTATTATTATTATTATTATTATTATTATTATTATTATTATTATTATTATTATTATTATTATTATTATTATTATTATTATTATTATTATTATTATTATTAATTAACGCTTTGCTTTCGCTACATCAGAAATAACCTCACAATAAGTCGGGGCCAACATATAAATCTAAATTACAACAGGCACAGTGCAATAGGGCAACACGGTAACAACAACCTAACAAAGGAACCTACCTGATACAACATATAAATCTAAATTACAACAGGCACAGTGCAATAGGGCAACACAGTAACAACAACCTAACAAAGGAACCTACCTGATACAACATGTCAAAATAAAATTTGATAAGAAAGGGGGGAGACGGCCGAAAGGAAGAAAGAAAATAGCGAGCGAGAACACAACCTGTGTAAAGTCTGCTCAAATTTTATCATTTTGTTTTACCATCTGTGAAATCAGCATAAAAAGAATCTCAGTAGATTTACATTAAATAGTAAAGGGATTTATTCGTCTCCAGCCTACCATCTTAGTTTTGAAGAGAAAAACATCTTTACAGGATTTTTTTCTTTTAAATCGTCAATTTATGGTCGGCACATGACAGGGAGTGCGCCCTAATCTGTCGAAACAAGCCCCATTTCTTAAAGAAACTGCCTAGCTAATCAGTGAGAATACGCCAGAACAGTTCCTACATGCATAAATAAATCATAGCCAACTCACGTAAGAACTTCATGCAAATATGACGAGAATAGACCATTTCACAATTTGCAGAAAGGGACTGAGGAGAGCGCGGCCAGTTCTG
Organism: Aurelia aurita; assembly: GCA_004194415.1. NCBI lineage: Eukaryota > Metazoa > Cnidaria > Scyphozoa > Semaeostomeae > Ulmaridae > Aurelia > Aurelia aurita. Next base: position 1,508,951 of record REGM01000047.1, read on the forward strand.
ACAGAATTGGCAATAAGCAAGGAGTCTTGGGAATCCTCTCATCTGCAGTTTGATTTTGATTTTATAACATTTATACAGGGTAAAACATTCAGTATTTTCGATTTATTTACACCTTTCCAAGAATAGACAATAACGCTAAAGATGGCGGCCGCACAAAGCATGCTGGTAAAAAGCTCCCTGACGACGCCCTGGGGACGAGGTTGCCTGACGACCACCTAACGACATAAAAATTTTGGTCTGCAGTTTCGACTAGCTAGCTGTGGCAAAGTTCCGAACAGGTAATGAATGTAAATAAACAGGAAAATTTTGTAATTCGAATGCGAATCTTTGATTGAAATCTCAATTCGAATCAAAACTTTACTTTTTCTGCTTTGGAAAGGTTTCCTTTCGAACCATGTTGCATTCGAATTCAAGGTGGATCGAATTCAAGCTATCTAGTCGAAATGGCAGACCGAAATGTTTATGTCGTTAGGTGGTCGTCAGGTAGCTTTTTACCAGCATGCTTTGCAGCAAAACACAACATAGTCTTTGGAGCCGCCATCTTTAGCGCTATTGTCTATCATACGATAGTTGTTCAGTATGGTTATGGTAAGTTAGTGCTTTCTACAACCTCGTTCCCAAGTTAGTGCTTTCTATGGATTATTTAGCCGTCTTGGCGTCCTTTCGTCCATTTGTGAGTGTATTTTGAGTCACTTTATTTCAGGTATTTACCCTCAACTTTGAAACGGCTCAGTTAAATATCACGGCGAAGATCGGGGATAAGCAAGGGTGAATTTGGTAAAACAAAAGATTCAGGGCCCCGAAATCACAAAGCGAGTCTTCACACATGCTTCAAACTACGAGTAAAGGGCTGGTCTTAAACTTATGGCCATAGCTGTGGACTGAAAGCCATCATGTGACTGTTTCCCTGAAGCCGTCATTTTCGCGGAGTTTTGATATTTTGTAAACAAATCGAAGAAATGTATTCTGCATGGATTGATGTCAAATCCAGGTGAGTAACATATTTTTTGGGTCAACCCCCTTGTCGGCAGGACTACTATAATTTCTGATAATTTCTATAGATTTCATTGTGACGTCATAGCAAAATGGTGCAAAATTTCGAAACAAAACATCGAAATTCGGAATCTACATGGACAGTTGACCTAAAACAACTCAAAGACAACTCAAACGTCAGAGTAGTAGCATTGCAGCTCCTTGCGTCAAAAAATGTTCTCGACTAAAATGTGGTCTTAAACTTTTGGCCACGACTGTACATTTACTACCACCAACAATCTATCATAATACTTGTATATTTCAGTTGCTAGCTATATATATTACAACTGCAAGTTGGCCAATCCCAATGTTTTATTAGTCTCTTAAACGTTCGAATACTTTCGGCTAGTTTGATCTCTTTGGGCAGAGCATTCCAAATTTGTGGTCCTAAAGATAGGAGACAATTTGACCCGAAAGTAACTTGATTTGGTCTGTGAGGAACTAATTCATTTGGGATCCTTGCTGATCTTGTTGTTTGCTTTAGTTGGAAAATATCCAGCATGAAAGGAGGATTTAGTTTCGAGACGTACAAGTATTTAAGTATACTGTGTGGTGTCTCATCGCTGCAGGAGAGCTCTAACTAATGTGTCATTAAGCTTACTTTAAGGTGAAAGAAGTACAGTGCAAAAGTAAGTTTTTGGAAGGACCCCTGTTGGGAAAATATATTGGCAAGGAAGAACAGTAGCGTACAAGTATTTAAGTATACTGTAAGGTGTCTCATTGCTACAGGAGAGCACTAACTATTGTGTTATTAAACATAATTTAAGATGAAAGAAGTACAGTGGAAAAGTAAGTTTTTGGAAGGACCCCTGTTGGGAAAATAGATTGGCAAGGAAGAACAGTAGCGTACAAGTATTTAAGTATACTGTGAGGTTTCTCATCGCTACAGGAGAGCACTAACTAATGTGTCATTAAGAAACAGTACTAACTCAAGTATCGTTAAGGTCAATCATCGCTACAGGAGAGTACGTGACACTGTATTCATGCTGTGATGCTGCAATGAAGTCTGAAAATGATTTGCAAGCGGATGGCGAACGCCTTCATAAGAGAAAAACTAACCGTGCTCAATAACGACTTTCCTCCAGCTGTTCTTGCGCTGACGAACCGGATTGTTGATGTGAACGCCTTCATAAGAGACAAACTAACTGTGCTCAATAACGACTTTCCTCCAGCTGTTCTTGCGCTGACGAACCGGATTGTTGATGTGAACGCCTTCATAAGAGACAAACTAACCGTGCTTAATAACGACTTAGCTCCAGCTGTTCTTGCGCTGACTAACCAATTGGAACCTTGGCCCAAACAGCAGGCATCACATTTTTGAAAATGCAGGTATAGATGGCTATCACATCTTTCTTTGGCTTGAATGGCTTGAAGGGAACTTTAGGTACTTCACTGTAATTCTACTGCCGACTTTTTTAAATCTTCAACAGACTACTTCTTCTATGTTTAAAATAGTTTTGAGGTTGTGACGTCATCAAATTACAAAATCGTAAAGCAGAAAAGCTACAGATTTCTGCTTCCCGCCATATTGCAGAACTTCATAAACTATGGTTTTCTTGAAAACCCTTCCGTCTTTCCTCTATTAATTTAAAATTTACGATGACTTATTAATTTTTTTCAAAACTCTCATAAAGTCTTCCAATAAAGGCAAAAACGCTGTAATTCTAAAAAAACCAAGACATCAAAAATCACAACTATACCATAGCAAGAATCATAGCATCGTATCTGAAGCTCCTTTCAAGACATACAATCGACGCCCATGTTATTAGTCCAAAACAACAAAATAGCGAGCATTGATCAGTGATTAGAGAGACAGCTCTTATTGAATATATATTCATAGCAAGGATGTGGCAAAATACCACGCACTATTCTCTCTTGCTAATAGACAAGAACGCTAAAGATGGCGACCGCGCAAATCATGCTGGTAAAAAGCTCCCTGACGACCACCTAACGACATAAAAATTTTGGTCTGCCGCTTCGACTAGCTAGCTGTGTTAAAGTTCGGAACAAGTAATCAACGTAAACAAACAGGAAAATTTTGTAATTCGAACGCGAATCTTTAATTGAAACTTCAATTCGAATCAAAACTTTACTTTTTCTACTTTGGAAAGGTTTCCTTTCGAACCATGTTGCGTTCGAATTCAAGGTCAATTCGAATTCAAGCTACCTAGTCGAAATGGCAGACCAAAATTTGTATGTCGTTAGGTGGTCGTCAGGGAGCTTTTTACCAGCATGCTTTGCAAAAAACACAACAGAGTCTTTGGAGCCGCCATCTTTAGCGTTATTGTCTATTAGCTCAGCACTAGTACCTTAGAAGACAATTCATGTCGCCTGGTTGGCACAAAAACATTTGCAAATTCATTTCACAACTGGATGACCATTCATAATCGTCTGTTTCGCAAAATGCCAATACTTTTTATTCCGGTATGGTACAAATAGCAGCTATGATGTTTCAGCAGCTAGTCTGATTAAGAGGCTGAAATGGCCAACAATTTCTGACATTATTCAAAATGAAACAGCGACTATAATGTACAAGTCAACAAATGGTCTTGCTCCGGAATATCTGTCTAAGCTGTTTATAAAGAACTCAGCCCAAAATACACTGAGGCTGAGAAACACCGAAACTGACTTGCGTGTTCCACTTTTCAAAACGTCAAATGGGCAGAAGTCTATTTCATTTCGTGGGCCTAAGCTTTGGAAGAGCTTGGATGTCAAACATGCACCCTCTCTTCCAACCTTAAAAAAAGGTTAAACGAGCCATTGCAGAGAGTTTGATTTCACTTTTCCTTTGATTTAATTTCGTAAAATTTTGTTATGGACAGTTTTAGTTTTTTTATTCCTATTTAACTTAAGTTAGCAAAATTTGTAAATTAGGTTTTTACTTCGTAGTCTTATTGCACGGCGCCCTGTAAAGCAGTCTCCACAGGGCTGACGGTGCTACCGTGGTTAAATAATATAAAATGAAATGAAATGAAAATGTAGACATTTCGATATCGTGTGGGGATTAAACACGAAAATCAAACTTTTCATACTTGTATAAAATCAAATGTGCAGAAAATGAAGATACATCGAAGGAGTTCTAATCTACACTTATTACATTGAGTCCTAGTAATCGCTCATACCCACCCACCCTACTCGCTCATACTATGAGCGAGTAGGGTATGAGCGAGTAGGGTGGGTGGGTGGTAGCGATTACTAGGACCTAACGTAATAAGTCTGGTCCTAATCTAGCCTGCGTGCACACTCGCGGGTGTTATTCTTCTACAGAATCTATGGAATAGAAATTTCCATTCAATAGATTCTTTAGAATGATAACGCCTGTTGAGACTGCACGCAGGCTAGTCCTAATCAAACCTTAGGGCGCTTCAGGGGACGAAAGAGAAGCTGAAATCAAACCACATCTTACTCCATGTAGATAGGTCATAACTTTGTATAGTAAAAAGCGGTTTCTCGAAGGTGAAGTGAAGGTGGAGTTGCGGTTTTTAGCGCCAAGCGCTGGGATCACAGAAGTAGCTAAGCGCTAATTGAGTCCGCGGTCCCTTGTCATGACACTAAGGAGGTGCTGGTGGAGTTCGAGCCCCGTCCGCCGGACTGTTCTGGCTGTAGAGTCAGTCGATTACAACACGGCGCCACAACACGAGTTTCGTGGGGATAAACACAAGTTTCGTGGGAATAAACACGAACATTGAAATCAACTCTGAAAGGTTTATGTGTGTAGCTCAGTAGAAAGCAAGGAAGCTTTATAAATGTTCTAATTAAGCCTAAAAAACAAGACAAACTGCCTGACTTATGATTCCAATCATGAAAGAACCTGACAAAATCCCATGGGTCATCATATATTCAACGAAAACGCTGAGAAGAAATGTGCGAAAAATACTGATATCCAAATCGCCAACGATTAAATAAATACACAAATTTCTGCGACGCCAGCGTGTGACAGATAAAGAGAATTCCGAAATGTATACGTGGGTTTAGACCAGTTTAGACAATCGAAAACTCATTAACGTCTCACATCAATTATGAAATGATAAAAAATTCTCTTTCGTTTTACCGTAACGAGATGGGGTAATGTGTCGTAAAGTCCCATATATGAGAAACTAGGTAATATTCAAGGCTATACACTTTATCTATTATAAATATTTTATTATACATAGGAGAAACTTAGACCACGTTACACTGTTCCGGTACAGTTTTGATCCGTTACAAAGTTGTTACGGTTCAAAAGCATTTATTACACTGCTCCAAGAACAAACTTTTTCTATAGATTGATACAGACGGCATGACGTCACAGCAGCATTGAAAACACGACGCCATCTTGTTTTGGGGTAAATGTTCAGAAAATTTCTATAGGAATCTATAGGAAATTTGCAAAAAGTTGCATGCAATTGCTCCTCTAACCTTGCGATAATGAGTAGGAAAAGGATAGGTAGCAATTGTCAGTCAGACCTAAACCTATGAAATAAACACACGAACATGCTGTTTTTAAAAGCAAGACAAAAATTTAGGCCAAGAAAGCTGTGAAAAACTTGCCTTTGCATCGATAATTTCGTAGTTAGCAGCACAAACTCTGTCGGCTATGAGTTGCTCGTCGCTTCTTCAAAGTCAACCTTCCTTTTAGATATTCGCCTATCTATCTGCTAAAGTTTTTGAATAATTTGAACAGCCTCCAAGCTTTTTAAATTGATTTATTGCGATAAATAAACGAGACACTCTCAAAATCCCAGTGCGACGCTATACTTTGTAATGGCTTCATTTACCCGAAGTCTGATTTTCGAGCGCGAATTGATCAAGTCACGTGACATGTCGTCTGTATGAATAGAAGGAACAAAAGTGTACGGATTAGCAGGAACAGTGTAAACAGGAGGCTGGTCCATTACACTTTTGTTACGGATCCAGAGTTGTACCGGTACAGTGTAAACGGGGTCTTATATGTAAGAAATTTATTCTAAAAATAAATTCCAACAATAGAAGATTACGCTAAAGATGGCGGAAAGGAACCTTTTACCAAGATGCATTGCGTTCGAATTACGAATCTTTGAAGATTCCACAGGGATCTTGGTAAAAAGATCCTCGCCAACATCTTTAGCGTAATCGTCTAAAGTCAAGTTGTTTGTAGCTTCTTTCTAGTCAACTTTTCATCAGCTTCCCAGTTTTTAAATTGATTTCATGTCGAAAAAGTATAAGAATTGTAAAGCAGATATAATGAGCAATTTAAAATGACTGCTGGATTAATCTTTAGAAGAGAGATCAACTTAGATTTAAGGACAATACTTTGCGTGTTTCTGTCAACATTTAGAGTTTTCTTGAAAGCAATCTATCCGATAAGTAAAACATTGACCAACCTTTTCTAGAGGCCTAACGAAAGGTTTGAAATAGTATATTTATTTTGATTACTGCTAAACAATCAAACATGGACATAACGTGAATGACAAATTTTAGTCTCTTTGCTCTGAGACATTCCTTGATAGATCAAATCAATAACATTTAAAATTGGTTCATTAGTTCAGCTCATACAATTTTTCACATGGTGCAATTATATACTGTACTTATACCGGGTGAGTCAGAAAAAACAATCCCCGTTTGAAAGACCACTGCTCCCTGGATATCAAAACGATAATATTGACAAATACATTATTTAATGGTTGACATGTTCAAATATAATTTAAAATTTACCGGATTGAAATCGGCCACTCCGTTCTGAACTTAAGAGCGATTTTTTGGAGAAAGCCCCTTCGTGAAACCTTCAAAATAGGCCTAAAATCACGAGCAAATTTTCCAAATATTTCTGCCTTATAGTAATGACTTGCACATGCTTTAGCACGTGTTATCCCCTTGGGAGGATAAAATCTCCGAGAATAATGTTGTTATGTTCCCAGGGATGGCACTTTCATCCTCCCAAAGGGATTGTGCATGCGAAGCATGTACAAGTCATTGCTTTTAAGGCAGAAATATGACGGAAATTTGATCGTGATTTTATGCCGTTTTTGAAGGTTTCCTGTAGGGGCTTTTTTGAGAAAATCCCTCATAATTTCAGAACGGAGTGGCCGATTTCAGTCAGGTAAAATTTAGAATTTATTGAAACATGTCCACTATTAAACAATATATTTACCAATATTATTGCTTCGATATCCAGGGAGCAGTGGCCTTTCAAACGGGGATTGTTTTTTCTGACTCACCCGGTATTAAAACAAATTGATTTCATATTCAGCATCATTCAAAATCATTTCAAATAAGATTAAAGCATTACCTCATCAATTTCACACAAATCGACCATTTCTACAGCAGGATGCTTTACAACTTCTCTTGCCACTCCGCCATCCCCTCCACCAATTATCAGAACCTGTATCAAAATTAAAAGCACGTTCAGATATCAAAGCACAGTTGAGTCGTTTTATTACAGGACCCCACCTACAGTACAGGACAGGCCTTGCACACATTAACATGACAAGAATTCTCAAGGATTCTTCAGAATTTTCAAAAATTCTCACATTATGATAAGAATTCTTGAGCTGTATGAAAGACTGTGCATTTTTTTAAACAAGAATTCTTAAGAAAGAACAATATTCTTAAGAATTCTTAGGCATGAAACCATGTTAATGTGTGCTAGGCCTGTACTGCGTGTCCAATTTAGGCAAACCTTATGTTTTCCATTTTGTTTTTGCAGCCTTCTATAATCCTTTTTGTGCCTGGGAAAACTAGAACAACAAAGTAATGCTCATATGTGCATTCACAATAACAAGGAAATGTGCGTGCAGAAAACAAACGAGTTGTCTCTTTTCCAAAAGTGCCTGGGCTTGTGCCTGGGCTTGTATTGGTTCCTGGGTTCCCAGGATTTGTAGTGGCCTACTTTGTGTTATTTTATTGGATTTTGTTGTTTACATACCTTCTTTGGGTCTGAGTGTGAATTTAGTGGAAGATAGCTGATCATTTCTTGGTACGAAAATTCATCTCTTGAACTTGCTTGTATAATACCATCAAGAACTAGCACAATTCCATATGTTTTACTGCAAGAAAATACTTTGTAATTTTAGACTTTATTTTCTAACTTTAGACACAGTAAATTGATTTTTTAGCAGCAATAATTAATAAGCACTTTCTGGCTACATTACCAACCAAAATTAGCCCCCTTCCTTAAAAAAAGATTCTTCGTCAATTTCATATTGACTAGGAAGAGCATTACTGTTATCGCAGGTAAACAGTTCAAGGCATCCTGTGTGATATATCACTAAAAATGGCACCTGTGACTTCTTCAGAGCTTAATATATTCCGTCAACTAAACCCCCTTGAATAAGTGAACAACTATGTAAACCCACTTTAAGGAATAGAAATATGGTCTATGTACCTAAGAAAATCTCATGAAATTAAACACTCCGAGAATATATATTCAAGATACGTTAATATCTCAAGTTGTTACCTTTTAAAGACAAGGACATCTTGAAACTTTGATTTCCCAGTAAAAAGAATTTCTTCGACTTCTAAGCCAAACGTTTGTCCTGGAAATGTGTGACTCTTTTCATAAAACCATCCATCTACTATACCAGTCATTTTTGGAAATTTGATCTAAAAATAAATATAAACCCTCATGACACTGTTGCAAGGTTAACATACAGGGGACTGGATAGAACAAAGTTGGTTACAATCGAGACTAGAGTGGAAAGTACGGCACTGCTTGCCAAGATTTCAGGTAATACCTCTGAAAGAACAATAACTGCAGTACTAATTTATACTAATTTATTGGTTTCTTCGTTGTTCATAAATTTATTTTCAAATTCCTGGTGCATCATTGCTATTTTCATTCATAAGTCTTGAATGTACCTATGCCATACTCAGACTGGTAACACTGTTTTTTTAGCTTTTTGTCTATTAGGATTTGGTGCATAAAATGCGTCCAATTTTTCCATGTTGGGGAATACAAATTTCATCAGACCAAGGTGTCATTTATTACATTTGGTGCACGAGTGACTGTTTCCAGCCTTCTAAGTGCCTGTAATATTCCACCCTTTAGTGTCTATATATTTGGAAAACTTGCCATTAAATGCTGTAATGTATCCAGCCTCTGATTGGCTAATAGAACAATGCATTCAGGATAGCGGCCACAGAGAACTCCAATGTGAGGCTTGACGTTGATCTCGATAATGATCATTGTTTTGCTGTTTACAATGCGTCATAAACAATTGTTTGCACTCGGAGAGCGGAGCGGTGGAGTCAAAACAACAAGACTATTTATCTAATATATCACATTTAAAAATTGTGTTTCTTTTCCTAGTTATCCCATCTAATATCTTCTAATAGACTACTTCACTGATCAGACCATATTTTAATTGATTTATGCTCCTTTCAAAGCTGCAATAATGATACTTTGAGTCGGAGGTAAACAAATTTCCTTAGGCATGGTACTCTTAAGTTTGAGATGTTTATTCTTCAGCTACAACAACAAGGAACTAACCTACACAAAAGATTTTCTTTTGTTTCCCCTCGAACCTTTGTTCTCAGACTCAGGTTGTCACATTTGTGAATGAACAACCACAACACAATAGTCCACATACGTACCTCTCTATGGGTTTTCCCCAGAAGCAACTTGGCCACAACAAAGAAATGGCTTTCTTTTCTTTATGGAACCACACATGATGAACTTTGTTATGCAAATTAGCGCAGATTATTTTCGCCTAAGCTAAATGAATGTCAACAATTGTTTAATGATATCATTGTTGATTGCCACAGTGCCACAGTCTACAAGAATCTTTCATGAGACAATTTGTAATATGCACTCAAAGCTTTTAAATTGACAAAAAGTTTCTTGAATGATTTTGCCTCAGAACCGAAGTTTCTTAATTTTGTAAGAAACATAGGCAGCTTAGCTTAGGACGGACTTTGTAATCATTCAAAGGATCTTATGATATATTTATTAGTTTCAAAAGTAACTCATCAATATCATTTGCCCTGCTCTCAAACCTGGATATTGTAAATTATACATCTGCCGCATATCTAAATAAGAATTATAATATTTACCACATCTATTCCAGATGGATCCGGCACCTTGATTCTGCAGGCCAGGCAGGTCAAGTAATCTGCAGGCCAAACGCGAAAGCAAACATGCGGGTCACCACTAGGGCCAAGGGCCCAATACAACAATTGATGTGTTTAGTTTCCTAAGATAGGCCGCCAATAGTCAAAGGCAATTATATCAGATTATCCCCATGATAACTTTTGTTTGTGCTTTGAGGATGAGAGGTTTTCAAATGTTTTTACAAGCTCTTCAATCGTGTGATTCATGTTTGTTTCTGGTGTTCAAACTCAAATGTTCAAATTCAAAAGAATTTTCTAAAAAATAAAAGTACAAAAGAATTTTCTGCTGTTCGAATCGTTGAAGAAAGTCAAGATTGTTCACAGGGAAACCAGATTAACTGTTGATTTTTGTAGTTTTTGTTATTTGGTAATTTATTCTATTTTTGTATTAAATCAACCTCCTGTTCCTTCGCAGTTTCCTTCCCTTCGCTCCTTGGCAGTGGAAGTTCGCTGCGCAGCACAATAGAATCACGGAAAATAACAGGAGGTTGATTTAATACAAAAATAGAATAAATTACCAAATAACAAAAACTACAAAAATCAACAGTTAATCTGGTTTCCCTGTGGATTGTTATGGAACTCCTAACTCCTAAAAAACTTTTAAGAAATTGTGAGTACTCAAAATCTGACGATTTTAAGAAACTTTTAGTACTGACTCAAATTCTTTGTTTATTATAAAAAATTACGGGCATGGTATTAAATGCAATATATTTGTCCATGAGCTAGTTAATTTTCTCTGGACCGTTACTTGGGGAAATCCAAGAAAATTTCCTTGGAGGCCACTAGAAAACCTCGTACAACACTTTCGCGGAGATTATGTGAAATCTTACAAATTGACATCCTTCCATTTTCGATCACAAAATGAACTAAATATATTGAAAAAATGTAATATTGTGAAAAAATAATAGTGTTAGTATTTAGTGTTTAATAATAACAATCCTTGGTGCTGTGCTTAGTACATTAACTACGGTGCTTCAATAGTATATTTAATCACATTGGAACACAGTTCCATCCCAAAGAATCTCTCAATGAATTCTTCATCCTGTGTACAGTTAACCCCCTGAATTTGTAAATCATACGATTTCAGTTTCATATTGCTGGCTTGCCTAAAACGGCCTAAAACAAGTTATTTCTGTCGACTTGATAGCAATAATTGGTTGTACTGTTATGCAAACAAATAACTTGACGTAGGCAATGTACTGCCAGCTAATCATGCCCTGTGTGAAGCCACTGAACCCTTGGCCCTAGTGGTGACCCGCATGTTTGCTTTCGCGTTTGGCCTGCTGATTACTTGACCTGCCTGGCCTGCAGAATCAAGGTGCCGCAGATGGATCAGGTCTTTATCTCATTTGTTGTTCTGCAAGCAGGACGTCTTACCCCACCTTCAATTTAGGCCAACTGATTTTCCCGCCTCACATTCACTCAGGTGTCACGTGCAAATAGAGCCTTTTCTCCTCCGCAATTACAACAACTCATCAACGCAGGCAGCAGGCACATAATTTTACACTGCGGACAAGGCATTAACAAAGTGGCAACTTAACAAAGTGGCAACACCAACTGAAAAATCTCATTTTCGGCCTATTGCTATTTTACCAGCCCTTTCGAAGATTTTTGAAAGAACTGTTTGCAACCAGGTCATTGAATTCATAGACAAGCGACAATTGTATAAGGATACGGTTACTGGTTTCAGGAAAGGTTTCTCGACTGGTTCGGCCTTACTAAAGCTGAGAGATGATATCAAGAAAGCAATGAATGCGAGTGAATTATCGATAATCGTACTCATTGATTTCTCTAAAGCTTTCGATACTATCTCACATGACACACTAATTAAAACTCTGCACAAATACGGTTTCTCAAAAGAATTTCTCCACTGGACGCTAAGCTACCTCAGTGGCCGCAAACAATACGTGCAACTTGACTCTAAGAAATCCAAATTTATGACAACATATTTTGGTGTTCCGCAGGGTTCCATTTTAGGCCCACTCCTGTTTAACCTTTATGTGAATGATCTAAAAGAATGTCTTCCATCTCATTCAATTCAATATGCAGATGACACTACGATCTATGAATCATGCAGACCCTCCAACACACAAAACGCTGTAGATAAATTGAATGATACTCTTACAAAGTTAGAAACCTGGTCGAGCGATAATTCTTTGGCTATCAATGCTATCAAGTCCAAGTATTTCATCTGTTCGTCCAAACAATTGCATGATCGACATCATCTGAGTGACATACCAGTTTCTTTATCAGTGGGTGAAAGGCTCCTTGAACCAGAAAGCAACCCACGTCTACTTGGCATCTACTTAGATAAACACCTAGACTGGTCAAATCACTTACAAGAAATCATAGCAAGCTGCTACGGAAAGCTTTCGGTCTTAAAGAAACTCAAAAATTTCACAACGTTTAAACTAAGAAAACAACTTGCGGAATGCTTAATATTATCAAAGATTGACTTTAACGATCATGTCTACTCGCCCTTGACAAATGCACATGTTAACAAGCTACAACGATTACAGAAGGCGGCTGCAAGTTTTGTTTTCGGCAGATATGTCTCCACTAAAGACGTCCTAAAACTTAGCTGGCTTCCTGTAGAAGAGAGACGGGAGTTTAACTGCATGAAACTCACATACAAAGCTATTCATTTTGAAAACTGGCCAACTATCAATCAAATAGAAATCAAAACTACGGGACGCATGCTTCGCAATAGCAACGATCTGAAGCTGATGTCTTCAATGATAAAAGGAACGTTCCAAGACCAAGCCAGCAAACAATTCAACAGACTACCATCTACTGTTCGACATGAAAAAACTCTGCCCTCTTTCTGTAACAGTCTAAGGAAAGAGCTCTTTATGCGAGCTAACGATCGATTAATCAATTAACTTTCATTCCGAATCTTTTAATAATTTTTCATGTTAACTTTTACATTCCTTTCATTTTCAATTTTACTATTCCTTTAATATAATTGTAATCATAAGGAACAAAACGTTTTTAATTAGAGTTGAAGAGCCACACTTTAGTTGTGGATATGCTCATAAAAACCATGTATGTATGTATGTATGTATGTATGGCATTGTTTTTTTGAGTATTTTCATGGCATTTCCATATTCTACCTTTGTCAAACTTACTACATAGCTCCTCCTCCTCCTATCCTTGTCAGAAAACATTCGTGAATCCAGACCTTAGTGGGGAATCTAAACCAGCGCAATGTCCATACAACCTTTTCCAGCTAAGACGTTATGGACGTGATATTGGGTTGTATTTGATAACACAGAAATGCTACTCTCAAACACACGAGAAAATATAAAAACAACTTTTTTGCTTTTCTGAAAAAAATCTGTATTACTCGATGTCTAGACACCACTGAACAACTAGAAAAAATGACTTCTTTTAAAAATGATAATGCTTAAATCTACAGTACTTACATAATTGTCTACATAATAATTTTAAACCTACATGATAATTGATTCTACATCTACATCAATACCATACTTTGCAAGGCCAATTGGCATTACTGCCAGGGGGTTCTACAGTTATACATACACACTTTATGAATATATCAGTCTGAGTACTTTCATCCAACAATTAAAGGGAGTACAAAGACCAGCATGCTTTGCGCACAGTCAGCGACTTTCTCTGCACAGCTTCCAGAATAACTGACTGTACGAAATTCACAAAAACAAAAACAAACGATGGCAAGGCTGCTGGTCTTTGTACTCCCTTTAAAATTCACCCAAAAGTGTTTAAATTCAAACTTCAGATTAATCTAAAAAGTAAATCTGGAATTTGTCCCTGAGAATCTGATGTGATTGAATTGACGGTATAATCTGCAAACTGGAATGTGACACCATGACATACAATATTTTTTATCCCATCAATACCCTTCCATGATCTCGGCCCTTGCAAACGGACAACAACACTATGCCACACCCCTCTCATAACTGGCACTGGTTCATCAAACATGATCTTGTAAATATTTTCTTCTAACGTTGCTGTTGATGTGTACCTCATATGCTTCAGAATTTGATTGTCTCTAATTATCTGTGTAATTATTTCATATCTTCCTTCACTGTTCCCTTCCACTGCACCATAAAGGCCTAATCCATCAATACTGATGTCCCTGTCTGTTTGAAACTTGATCCCTTCTTCAGTTCCGTAATACCCAAATCTCATGCCATCTTCTGCTGCTGGAAATCGTCTCACATGGTGCATTGCAGGACCAATGCGGGATATAGCTGGAAACAGCAACAAAGGCTTGTTTGTTGACGTGAAGTAAAGAAATATGTCTAAAGCTTCTTGAGCACTCAATAATCCTGACCTAGCAACATGGTCAGCAAATTCACGCTCTGTCATCGTTGGGAATCGTATCAGATGGAGGCAGTCTCCTACAACAGCTCTTAGATTTACGGGAGTTATCTCAAGATTTGATCGCTTGCATTCCTTTTCAGCCCATCTCAAAACTGCCTTGAATATATCAATTTCCTCTGCCCAGAGTGTGTCTCTGGCAAGAACAGATTTTAGCAAGTCCCTTGAAATATCTGTGAAACTGCACGAATCTAAAACTTGTGGGGTCCTGCAATCAATAATATCTAAACAACGCTCTTGAAGCTGTTCTTCATTTAATAATATTGCCTGTGGCACAATATCTAACGCATTATCTGCATCTAAATTCTTCTCTAAAAACACAACACATAGTTCTTCTAAATAGGGCACAACATACTTTTTTGCAAGGTACAACGTACCAAATACATTGTCAGTTGTCAGCTGAGTTTCGTCGCAATAAAAATATCTCAACATTTCTAAAAGTGAATCTGAATCACTGTCCTCTATATTGACTTCATGGCATTCAGAATTTGACAAAGATCCGTAAAACATGGCATAAAATACTGGGGATGAGATAGCAAGGACGTATTTATGTGCTGGAATCTGAGACATGTCAGGCCCTTTTCCTGCAACAAGCTGAACATCACTCATCAATGAATTGTTGAACATTGAAGCGTTTCTTGCACGAACATCTTTCTTTGAAACTTGCCAGTGACCTGCGAAAATGAGTGACTGCATACGTTCTCTTGATGTTTGTTGCTTTTGATGATAAAATCGTTTATTGATGTTCGCACTTTGTTCATTTTCTACGGCTGGCTTTTCGTCCACAGCAGCTGCTCCTGGGAACTCCATCTTGAAATGCTCGTCTATCAAACAACAGCAACAACAACAACAACTAAGGTTTCTAAAGGGTCGTTTAGAGGGATGGGGGATAGTTTCCCGCTTCCTCACACAAATCTCAATGACCCCCAATATGTTTGAGAAATGCTCCCCTGTTCCCTAGGAAGTTATTCCCCTTTCCTCGAAGAACCATAGAAAGACAAACATTCAGTCTTGATTTGAACTTATCTTTTAATAAGAAACTAAGAAATTCACCCAGTGCAAGATTCTTAAAATTATCAGATTATCTCCTATGCCTTCGTGAACATTTCATAGCCAGTTTCATTTCATTTCATTTCACCTCCGTTTAGCCATTACTCAATAGTACCAATATGCTTCGGACGGAAAAAAACAGCTTCAGACGAAATAGAAAGGTTTCTGAGGTAATATTTTTCCAGTGCTCGAGTTTCTCAATTTTTTGCTTGTCTGAGAGTCGAGTTTCTCATAAATAGTTTCTTATAAAAAATACGTGTGGTCCTATTTTCGGAGCATATTTTATGATATCGTGATGAAAACAACATGCTTACAACACGACGAAACCGTACGAAATTAGGCGGCTATGAATGTGGTATGAATTAGGCGGCCTTATTTGTCCTGTTTTATCCAGATGTTTTCATGATTATCCCGATAATTATCAAGAATGAAATTACCGACAGCCTAAAAGTTGGAACAAATTTTCTTTGAAGTTGCTTGGCCTTGCTTCTCTGAAAAATAAATTACATTGAAAACTCAAACCGCCGTCCAAAATACTCCGAAGCATCTCCGATATCGCCATATAAGCTTAGCCGAAACTAGACTCAATACATGTCGTAGTTTCGCTCTTTGACTGAACTGATAACGCTACAACTACGACTCATTTCCCTACGCTTCCAGAAACGGATTTGGGCCATGCTGAATCAGTAAGAGGCTAAATCACCTGCTATTTTTTTCTCAAAACCACTGAGCCCAAAACGCCACAAAAAGCAGTTTTCCTGAACTGCTGCACCATAAAATGAGCTACCAGTACTTAGATGAATGTTTCTTCTAGCCATGATTGCAAAAACTTTCTTCCTTTAAGCCATTTTCTGTTCGTTTGGAGATGCAAAAGATCTTGTAAATACTCTCGCATCTTTCGAGATTTTTGTTTGCTTCAGCCGTTTCAGCAGATCAATCGAACGCGCCACTCGACGGTCTTTGTTGGCTTTTGGCGGGAAGTCAAATTCAAAGAAGGACTAGCCAATGAGAGTGCGGTTACTCAAATCCTGCATTCTGATTGGGACGGAAAAAATCATTGCCGATTGAGATTTTTGACCACTTTTACAGCTCTAGGGAAATAAGGCCCTCACTGCAGCGACAACAACAACAGCAATTCAATTCAATTAGATGAGCGTAAGTTAAGGGCCTTATGCAGTGAGGCTA